>WEDG01003967.1:0-187500 GCA_017591395.1 Schistocephalus solidus | reverse complement strand
CGTGTAATACTGGTCAAGGACTATTGATAAAGTCTGCTGGGAGATTATAAGTTTTATTTGCGGTTTGACTGATAACCAGTATAAGAGACATATTTACTCCAATGGGAAGTTTACGGCGTATCTAGCTAGAAGCATCACGCATGTGAGAAGTGATCATAAATTTCAAAATTTTGATTTATTTTTCAATCTGGCAAATAAAAATGTATAAAATGTCACACAGCATCAACGAGCGGGGTTTAAAATGTCAGTCTCTTGACTCCGAGAGCTGGCACCGATTAAACTGACGCACCACCGTGGAACAAGGATTTTCCTACACTGAGGGTCAAGGTTACAGAGTCATACAATTTCCGACAGAACAAGTAATTTAGGATATAATATTTAACTAATTTTCAAAGAGAGCTGATATTTAAATCTAGTTATAACTGGAGGCATAAAAAGCACCTTTTTAGCACTAAAATCTTCTATATAGAGGTTAAATGATACGCCATATTGAGGGCACAGGTATTGGTAAAAGTCCAGACACGTGTTTCACCGATAGTCTACCGATAAAAGACACAGCTGCATGGGATTGAGCTCAAAAGTGGAGTCTTTCAGAGCTCCCCTGTGCTTGCTGATAAATATTTCAGTAGTAAAGTTGCTGATTTTCAATTTTCTTAGACATTGTTTGTTAACTTGATGTATGAAATTTCGGTTTGTGCTTATAAAGCTTGATTTAGAGTGATTTATTCCAACTTAGCTTTGGCCTTTAGCTAGTACATGTGCTGTCAATATGGTGTATTATGTAACCCCTCTATATACTACTGGGTGTCTGCTGGCAGTTTAACGAATATCACATGGGTATCCCACTTTGGCTGCTAGATTTCGGCCCAAAATATTCATATTGACTTTCGGTCTGTGCTTTTAGACCCTAGTTAAAAATAAATTACCACAAGTGCAAACGGTTGATGCGCAGGCAATAGACAACGAATCATTCGAGCCGAAGCTGATGGTTATTTGAAACTACAAGGAAAGCATAATAAGAAAAAGCCATGTATTTTAACCCCCGGTATGCCGATAGGGCCAGAAGATGGGCTGTGAAAATTTTGAGATTCCTGGTTGAGGGGTACCAAAAAAATTAGAATTATTTATTTATTTTTTTTAGTAAAGGTGGCGTCATAAAAACCTGAATCGTCTTCCATATACTGTCCAGTAAAAGATGGGCACTTTTCCCATCGGGTTTTGTCCTGTTCGAAACTTCTTTATATTCTTCTGAAATAATGGTGCTGCCTGCAGCAACTTTGCTTAACATCCTATACTTTTTGACAACGCTCTCCCTTTAGATTTTTCTTTCAATGATTTTTAATTGCTCACCAGAGCTTATTTGTTTGTTCACTGACGTTTTTGAGAGGTTATTGGGCTCTCCAGTGGCCAAGGATTTTCTGCTGACTCGCCTACATGAGCACAAACTGGCAGCTCGGAGGCTAAACCAAAACTCACAGCTAGCAACCCTTATTAGAGAGACTGGGCACACTTTCGATATTCAAGCAGAAACCGTCCTAGGCCGAAGAACCTAAAAAGCTGGATGATTTACGCTTGAGACTTGATATTCAGATGCCAATTCTATCAGCAGGCATCTAGACCTTCCAGCGGCCTATAAAGTCCTACGTCATTACATGCATAAAGATCAGGACAAGGTGGTAACATCGGACTTAAGATATGCAAGCGAAGACGGCCCTGCGACGGACCAACCGGAAGAGGAAGCAGGCTTCCAAGCACGCTCGATCGATGTCAAGTTGCCTAACACCAGCGGTCTTCAAACTGCACAAACATCTCCACAAAGGCCGAGGCAGCGAACGAGAGAAAAAAGATCAATCAAAGGCCTACATGTTCAGCCTGTCATTCAAAAGACTGACTGATATTAGCAGAAAACGATTTGACAATGGAGAGCCAGTCAAGTTCTCCGAAATGTCAGCAAACAAACCGTTGAGCACTTTAAAATTATCTGAATTTCATCCCGGAACTCTCATCTTTACGAATCTAAGATTTGTCTTCATTCCTGAAAATAAAAAGAAGTATCCGATGCCTAGGTCGGCCGAGTAAGACGGTAAGAAATCATTTTCATACCGTTTTTGTCAGAAAAACAGGTTACTTTGAACGCCGTGTCAGCAGCCGCCTTGTCATGATGAAGCAACCAGATCCCCGATCGCCAAGATTCAGGCAATCGATTAAGCACCCACTCTGTTGCCAGAGGAAGAACCTCAACGAAAGCGACTCAGTTATTATCAAAAAGGAAGCCATCGTGGTCTTCAATTGTGATTTCTGGACGTTGAAGGATGACCCAAACGGGGTTCTTCTTCAACTGACATTTGCCAATGAAATGAAAGCTTTGTAAATAATTGTCCCCATTGTCCCCATTGAAAGCTCTGTAAATAATTGTCCCCATTATCGCCATTGACCCATTGTACCCATTGTCCCACGGTCAGCCCGATGAACTTTAGCTTTACAAGACAACCTACTGTAAGCTGTTAAGTAGCAGCTTTTTAATGGGGACCCGCCTATTGTGCTTCCACCGTCTAAATGATGCATAAAACCATCCTGATGCTTTTAGTTTGTTCTTCTGGTCCATCAAGTAAACCAAAATATCCTTACCTGAATAACTATGTCTTCTAGATTATCTGCTCCTGGTGGGAGGTCAAGCACAGAAATTGAGGAGTGCCCTTCAGAAGACTGCTTGAGTCCCCTTCTCCAGGATTCAGTTTTCAACTTAAAGACGCTGATCCTCCCAGCCTCTGAGATGTACTCTATCTGTTCACCGCCTGGAGCCAGTAGCGGTTGAAGCAAAAGAGCGGCACTCTTCTGCATTTTCATCAGACTTCCATAAATGTTCCTCAACTGTGAGCATAAGAAAAGCGTAGTGTATGTAAATGATGTTTTTTTTTACTATCAACAAATGTGGAGAAAAAGTAGGGCAATATCGCAATATGCAACGTAACTCAGGGAACAAAGGATATTTCAGCATGTAATACACGACCATACTACGCGCAAATCTAACGCTTACTCTATCCATTGTGCTCATTAGGGTGAGCATTCGATACCGGGTTAGTAGGATTACAGAGTATATTTGGTTGGCCATAGGAGGAGCGAGTTATCGGATCAAATGACAGCGTTCCAGGCGTCGACTATTTGGACGCAACATTGGATTCAAAACACAAAGGCTTTTCCGGGGTAATACAAGGTCATGCAGAGCAGGCCACATTCGTGCACACGTCAAGGGTTCGTAAAAAAGTGGGTCTGGTCAGCTAAGAATGACATCGTGCATAGTTGTCGGTGTGACATAAAACCAGCAGATCTTGCAAGCTGCACGTGTCGAGGCTACAAACTAATGTGCAAACCCACAAGCCCGGCAACTAATGTTTACCCTAAAAATGGATAGGGTTACGATGAGATTGGCGCTCTGCATTGTTTCATTTAGCTCCACCTACGAAACCCCTAATTCCCCCGGTACCGTACTACTCGCTGACGTGTAGTTTGTGCACTGAGTTGGGTCACATATTGCGATCTTGCCAAAAGTAGACATGATTTTAATTAAAATTCCCTTACGGCAGTTTCCCACTTATGCAAATGATGCCTTTTTGGGGCTTTTTGTGGCTATTTAGCCCGTAACCGAACATTCTCATCAGTTGAAAATCGTTAGAAGTTCTCGCAGAAATCGTCGATGAAAATGTGCAATTTACCTGATAGTACTGTATTGCTAAGTAGACTAATTCCAAGCGGGTATAAATTGTTCGTTATATTTAAAGCTGTCTTGAATGAAGAACAAACAGAAAGACCACCCATATGCATATTGAAAATGCATCTGCCCTCACCGAAATAAAGGCTTATGTCTTGGCCAAGAGATAGCTTAGAAGAAGATTCGATGGCCGTTGATGTTTCTCGCTGTGAGGATTACCCGACAGTTTGGCCCACGGTCACTAGGAATGCTAGTGTTCCGCGCCATTCCGGGCCAATATACTTCTTGTTCCAGTGATCGCATCATCTTTTTCGTCTGAGCTGCTTCCTAGAACTCGCCCATTCCTTTCTATCGAGATACAACTTCAATTTGCGATTGTGGGCCGAGTTACCTTACTTGATGTACACAAGCCTGAAATTATTTCAGGACGTAAGTCCATATTCCAACCAATTAACTTTTTTAACAATTTATTTGAATGGTGTGCCCTCAATACAAAGGGGAATATTTTATAAAAACATATAAAGCGGCACATTTAAATATTAATAATATTTTATTTCACATGAAATAAGAGCAATTATGGCGGTGAATGAACTTACAACGCTTTCTTGTTTCTTTCGCGTCTCAAACATAGACCACGCCTCTAGTTGATCATCTGAGTCAGCCTCGAGAGTTTCTGTTTGAAAAGAAAGAAGGCTAATAAATGGAGAAATCTAAATTAGAGGTAATCAGACCGATCAAATTATCTGTCACTTAGAACTACGCCGAAGGTAAAATGGTAACTTGCGCGTTAAGTTGTTTTCGGTGAACCATGATTCAGTGGCTTCAACTGTATGTTTTATCCCCTTAACATCGTGTCGTAATGGTGTAGATGCATTGGATAACCCTACTGAATCCAGTCTAAACGGGCCACACAAATTCCGGTACATATACACGCACTTAACAGGCCTACCATATAAATAACGTAAAGGAGTAAGGCCCACGGTCCGACACCCAGTTCCTCTCGGTCGATTTAGTTTGTAGCGGTTGCTAAGGCCATAGGGAGACCCTGGCCATTCGACCTTCAGGCCGGGTCACAAATAGAACGTGCAGGAGGTGGAGGCCCATTGTGAGGAACTTGTATTCTGTATTCGTCCGGCGCCGCGAGAGTTGCATTCCGTGTGAGAATTCGGGAGTCATCACAACGCTTTGGGCGAGAGCGCGCCCGAGTCAGCCTTGAATCTTATTGGCCGAGAACTAGACTGCCACGGGTGCGCACGTGCAAGTACCCTTGAAAGGCACAGTGTTCCTATTTGGGCAGCTGGATTGGTTAAAGTGTGCCATATTTATAATATTGAAGACCATGCTCATTTAATCGGCGTTGGATTGACGTAACTCTCTGTTTCACCTCCCAGCATATACCAGTTGCAATTTTGAGTCAAGGTCAGCAAAGTTGAGATGAAGCACACATGTAGTGGTGTTTCGTCCGACGCATGCTACAACCACGCATTAAAGCCCGTAAGGTCTGTGCACCAGTAAAGTCCTCGTTTGCAGAGGACGAAACGCAGGAGAACGACGTAAAACTGACTACGGAAGCTATAAACAATGTCTAATCCAGTTCTTATGGTTCTAAATGTTTTTTTGAGTCGGAAAGATACAAGCTGAAGTAAGAAGGCTGCCATGTGTGAAAATGTTTGTAAAACGAGCGCTAGTATCATCAAACGCAAACGAAATCACCAGTTTGTTTAGTAACGGATGCAACAAAGTAGGGAAATTTTCATCTCATAATGCAAGAGTTCTTATAGGAAAGGATACGTGCCAGACTAAACGGCAACACAGCTGTACGTAGACTGAAGCTAACGGGACAAGTTGGGCCTATAAAACTGGATATCGACATCGTGAATGCCAAGAAAGAAAGCATTGGACCATCATAAACGACATTAACAGAGACATTTTTCAAAGATGGTGCATACTCTCTAGACAATCTGAGGTGCTCTGTTCGATCAGTCCTTGGTCGTTTTTCAACGTGAGAGGACGTATTTTAATCTTGATTCCTAGGTCGAATACATAACGATGTGTTTGTCCTTTGTCTAAGCATTGGTGAAAACTAAATGCCTAGACTGGTACGACACGTGAATTGGGATCCCTTCGCCGTGTTGCAAGTAGCCTTGCGCTAAATTTAAGGGAGCTTAGGGTTAATGCTAGGGTTGAAAGCAGCTTAATTGTTACGGTAAGGATGGTAAGGATTAGGGTTAGGGTTAGAGTTGAGAAATGGAAGCAGTTAACCTCCGTATAGCATCTTTTGTAGAGGGTGGTTCATGTTTCCGCGTCCAAAGCTTAGAGTCACACGCAATAAATCGAAGCCAGGCTATTAAGGCCAACAAGAGCAGGGATGTTGAATAAAGAGGAGGTGTTGCATACGTGACGCTGTAATCTCAGCATCCTCGGTCAAATGGGACTTTTTTCCCTTTTCGAAAGCTTTGAAGTAAATATCCATGCGAGGATTGTGAGGCTCTGTTGACACCATACTGGGCTGCAAACTCATCTGACCAACTCCAGTGGATTTGCAGGTGGTGAACTATTTATCAACTTCGCTTCTATGGAGCAGATAACTCGTGAGTTAGACCTCATCTGCGGACCATCTGCGAAATTCTGGGCACATGTTTATGATACAGGTCAGGGTTACAGGAGAGGACGTGAATGGCTGAATGGAAGGCGGAAAAGCCTCTAACAGCAGCTGTCTCCGTTTACCTCGTTTTGTTCGTCCAATTTTTATTTTTGTCGAGCTGACTGCCTCAAAACCCTATATGCCTCTTGTCCGGAGAGTTCAATCTCTGACCTTTTTATTTTTAATAAAAGTGTGCGTAAGGTGAACGTTCGGTCACTTTCACTGGAGTTTAAACACCGTGAAACTTTTTGTTATATTGTAATGTATATTTTGATTCCCGAAGATGCTATATAGGTAAAATTTACTGCAACTATAGTTACTGCCCTGTTGGTTCGAAATTGTTTTATTTTCTAATGATGGGATAAAATGCAGTGACGCACCTTCTGAATCAATGTCTGTGTCGTAATCCATGTCTTTGAAGTCGGTTACAATATCAAATGGTACAGGTGAGTCAAACTGACTATTGGCACCCTACAATGAAATAATAACAAAAATTGCGAGCTCAAAATAAACAGTTTTTTACAAATCAGTCCAAAAAAATGACAAACAAAATTGTTAGAGGATAAGGTAGAGCCAAAAGAACACACCATCATGCTGGAAAAGGGGACTTCAGGTGAGAAAAATGACAAATTTCAGCCTTAAGAAGAAGTAAGCCATTGCGAAAAGCATCGCAGCTGAAGGGTGTTTGTACGTCAAAGCTCACGTTAACAAACTAAACACCAATGAATTGCAATTCAGACAGTAGTAGAGAGGTATAAGTAGGAACGATAATATACAGTAATGTTTTTGTACGCGTAGAATACTAAATAATTCTCTTTAAACGTATATTTATGCAACTAAATTTTCCCCCTCGTTGCTGTGTCACACAGCAGCAGAAACATCGGCGAAACACGTGTCTGGGCTTTTAGCTAGTATCTATGTCGGAAGTACGGTATAACGTCTTTGCCATATAAGATTCATACTACTTGTAGTACTACTTGTTTGTAGAATGGGCATTACGTGGTTATTCCACAGTGGTTGATTGTCTTCGACCCAAATGTTCATTGAAATTTCGGGTCTGACCCTAAAAAGTCATGTCCGAAGCACCTGACTCCATGTCCTGCACTTAATAATTTCAGAAATTATTTACCCGATTATTCTCTGGAGTCCATATACCAGAAACCGCATAGAGAACGCTGGGGGACCCACTGAGAGCCGAACCCCTCGTTGCTGTGTCACACAGCAGCAGAAACATCGGCGAAACACGTGTCTGGGCTTTTAGCTAGTATCTATGTCGGAAGTACGGTATAACGTCTTTGCCATATAAGATTCATACTACTTGTAGTACTACTTGTTTGTAGAATGGGCATTACGTGGTTATTCCACAGTGGTTGATTGTCTTCGACCCAAATGTTCATTGAAATTTCGGGTCTGACCCTAAAAAGTCATGTCCGAAGCACCTGACTCCATGTCCTGCACTTAATAATTTCAGAAATTATTTACCCGATTATTCTCTGGAGTCCATATACCAGAAACCGCATAGAGAACGCTGGGGGACCCACTGAGGAGCCGAACCCCTCGTTGCTGTGTCACACAGCAGCAGAAACATCGGCGAAACACGTGTCTGGGCTTTTAGCTAGTATCTATGTCGGAAGTACAGTATAACGTCTTTGCCATATAAGATTCATACTACTTGTAGTACTACTTGTTTGTAGAATGGGCATTACGTGGTTATTCCACAGTGGTTGATTGTCTTCGACCCAAATGTTCATTGAAATTTCGGGTCTGACCCTAAAAAGTCATGTCCGAAGCACCTGACTCCATGTCCTGCACTTAATAATTTCAGAAATTATTTACCCGATTATTCTCTGGAGTCCATATACCAGAAACCGCATAGAGAACGCTGGGGGACCCACTGAGGGAGCCGAACCCCTCGTTGCTGTGTCACACAGCAGCAGAAACATCGGCGAAACACGTGTCTGGGCTTTTAGCTAGTATCTATGTCGGAAGTACGGTATAACGTCTTTGCCATATATATATATATATATATATATATATATATATATATATATATATATATATATATATATATATGATCAGCATCTGCGATGTTAAAGCAAGCTTTTTGACTCAGCACATTCAATTTTGCCGGCGAAAGCTGTTTCGATGACATATTGTGCACCAGAACTTCGTTCTATTCTTGAGATGAATGGGTTATATTTTGAAGCTTATCCACCAGCTCCGCCAGCTCCGCATCTCTCGTTGCTCTTAGGTCTCTGGCCCGTTTATCAATCACCTGCTGCAGCAGCCTGACTCCGTCCTCGCCGATTAGTTCAACGCACTGTGTAACCGCTTGTCTCAAAACCCCATTGTATTTGCGCAGTCAAAGATGCCAGTCTTGGAGGAGCACCCGAATCATTCGTCTGCTATGTTGTGTCACCCACCGTTTCGCCAGACTTGTGTTCACCGGTGGCTTGTAAGACAAGCTTTTCGGAAGCACGTGATTTTCAAGGCATCTGTGGAGGAATTGAATTTGTGCGTACGTTGAAGACAGACGAAGGGCAAATATTTCCCAAATTCGTGCTGACTCAAGCGCTTCACGCCCGAAAATATTGCTACTAGAAGCGAAGATGCGCGTTCCCAGAAATAAATAAGAATAAGAGGCGATCAAAGGAACCATAGTTATATTGTCCTGACGTTTCAAAGTCAAACAAGATTTCATCGTCGGAGATAAGTATTGTACCGCGCCTCACAGTATTTATAGGTGGTAACATTACGGATAATACGGGATAACTTCGGTTTTCGAATAAGCGTGGAGGAGGGGCCGGGTTGGAGGTGGAAATCCTCAGTCACAATGCTGCTTGATGAGGAGGGTGGTGTTTCACCCTTGGCGATCATCCTTTGCCTGTACACCGGGTCCGTGGTGGACGGGGGGAGGGCGGGTGATGGCTTGTTCTCAATCTGGTCGGGGGCCGGCGTTCGCAAGTTGGCAGTAGTAATCAGTACCCCCATCGACCGAAGCTGCCATCCAAGGCTTTTATTCTTGGTTGCAATCGCACCTCCGTGTGTATTCTCACCCGCCGGATAAGTATTTGAGCTGGCCAAGGCGATAACTGCTCCTTCATCGGGGCTGGGTTGTGTTGCGATTGCGTGCGTGTCCGCCATGGACTCACCAATGTTCGGATGCACGTTAGGCCCATGTTTACGTTGGCTCTTTTGTTCATTGAGCTGTGTCCGGAGGGCTTGGTAGGCCTTGAGGAAGCGTCACACAACAATTGATGGAGGTTGCTCTCGTGTGTCAGGCTTCGATGGTTTCTCTTGACACACGGTCAATTATCCGACCTAGAATTTCGCAATTCTGGAAGGCAAACGTGTGTCCAGAGTCTGCGCAGTGTTCCGCCACCATATATATATATATATATATATATATATATATATACGTGAAATAACTCCGATTTTGATATTGTTTTATTTTTAATCTCTTTGGAAAGTACCCACTAATTTGGAGTAAATCAGCCAGAATCAAGCTTCAAAGACTCAATCCGAAAGTTGGTTGCAGTATTTAGACCGAAGTCCGGCAGCCATGGCGGTATAACCCTACAATATCCATAACATGCCAACAGGCGGCTAGTAGTACTTGCACACGTAGGGACATAGTTAACTGCACTGATAACACGCGTCCTAGCTAATTGCTCAGACACACGGGTTTCGCAGATCTGATGCCACTACACGACAAAGCTGCGAGGGTTTCATTTGAGCCGATCAGCGTTCTGCCTGTGCTTTCTAGTACATACATCTTAATAATTCTAAGATAACAAAAACAGAGGCGAAAAGGCTTATAGTTTAAAAAACCCAAATAACAGATATAAATGACTTTTGAGAGACATTGTTTAGACGGACAGTTATATCCATACTTTATGTGCTAAGGACAACTGCCTCAGCATCCCATAGCAGAGTTCGGGTTTGTGGTTGAGCATCATGTCTTTTCCTCATTCTTGCACTTGTCAAAATTTCTGAAATTTTTAGAACGATATTTTGAGCTCTGGAACTCATGGAAATCAAGGCCGGTCAAAGTTTCGTCCTTCCGAGGGAATCTTAGGGTTTGCAATGGTATCAAACTGTCTTTCCTCAGGGAACTGATCTCTGTCGATAGTAGCAACAAATAGAAGAGTGAGCATATAGCCGAAAATCGCTGCATTTTATGCTGCAAATACTTGCCTCCAGAAGGCTGAACGCACTTCTTAAGGCCTTCTGACCCATATTCCTGGCATCTTCCGGGGGCATATATTGAGCATATTCCACTATGTGGTCAGCAATTTGTCGAAGTAGTTAGCAATTCGATTCTGTCCCTCACGTGGCAAATCCCGACTGTTTTGAGTGACTAAGACCAGGTTGGAGGTAGCCTCCAGCAGAGAAGAGACGCCCATTGGGTCGAAGGCGGTTGCAGCTTCGGAAAGCTGCCGTAGTACCTTGAAGGCAAACAAAAAAAGATTCAGAGCCTCTGGTAAGAACGGGCTCGTGATTGTACTTAAATCGAGAAGAACATTTATTACGAAACTCTGCCATTAGGGTTGCTGACATCGATGCACTATAGAGCGGATTGTTTTGAAGAAGTAATGACCTTCGGCTTCTACGCTTGGGAGGGTAAATTCGATTACAGGAATAGTTATTACACTGGTCAATTTCTCCCCTGATTGTGCAGTGGAATAATTAAATTAGAGGTATCACCTAAACTGAAACCATGGAGAATTATCTATTTGGGTTAGCGGAACGAATAACTTTCCTTTTAGCTCACTTTTACTATTTGCGACGGTGAATTTCGAACACGGTTAAAGTCCAAATTATATCCAATATATCCGAACATCTTTGAGAAAGAGCATTAAAATCCTTTAATGTAGTCCAGTGGCGGCAGGATAGAGTGGGTTAGAGTCCCACTATGCTGACATTTTCTTAACAAGGAATATCTGAAGATGTAAAAATGACAACAAATATTATGAGAATTGGTAGCAATTTAGCCCACGATTGCGGTGTCCGTAGAGGAGATTGGAACAGGAGACATTAAAAGCAACGACTCAAATATAATATCCTACTGAACTCTGCCAAAATAAGTGCAGAACACTGGCTATTGGGTCTATGCAGGGTGTCGAAGTACGCTTTCGGGCAGAGGGGTTAGCGCATTTTTATTTTAACAGCTAGTGTCTTGGAAGGCATTTAGCCGAATGAGATCGCGAAAATGTTTAGCTGCACATTTTAATTTTTTATCCCTTTCATAGGTTTCAGACTTCTTCGTTCCTACATGCAACGTACTCAATAAAGCTCGTGAACCCTTGACAGAATCTTTTTTCTGCACAATTTTTTATTTAACAATGACTCATGCACTAAGCAATCTTTTGCAACCTAAGCATTCATTTTCGCTTGTTCTAATATCTACCGATTCAACAATGTTAATTTCAAAGTGCCTGCTTATTGCAGTAATTATGATAAGCTGAGGACTTTTTCAAAGAAACAAAAAGAGATATCGAAGTTTGTCTTAGGGAAAAGTCACCGTGTGCAGCTGGGAAATGCAGGTTGTGAATAGGAAATTGGGAAAAAAAAAGATACTACTTGCATGGTTCGAGTACAAAAGTTAAAAATAAGTACTTTATCACATTTGGAGGTACCCAATGAAATGTTCGTGGCGATTCGCTAGGATGTATGCTCGAGTATATGCAGACCTCGAAAAAGGTGAAAAAACACAAATTACATCAATGGCAAGACCATCATGGATTTGATTTATGCAGGTGTCCGCAAAGACGTACACTCAAGTTCAGCATCCTACTTTGCACGAGATTGTACATCAATCCAACCAGTATTCCAATCGCATTTCAGTGACCTTTTCGATTCAATTAATGAACGAAAATGTCAGTTAATATTTCACGAGGGTCATGGTGTACTACATACATCAAAGTTGCACCAGCCGGAAAATATGTCTGTTATTGCTTTATGGTCTGCTAGGAGTAAAGTTGAGGAATGTGTGGCAGTCCGCTCCTGAGATCACCACTGCCCTTCCTGTCCGCCTCACGCTCCTTGTAAGTTGGAGCCTGAGATCACCACATGAGACTTGGAATTAGCTCGCGAGAGCTCCAAGTCAATCGATGCTGCCTCGTTCGCCGATTGGCTGCAGGTGACAAAGGTACCCATACGCGTTGAGGATTAAGAATCTCAACAGCGGATACTGACGCACAGCTTGCGATAACTGGTTACAAAGCTTCCTTGTATGCTCTTCCTTTTAATCCATCTGCTCTGAATTCTGATTTGGTGACCTTCATTTTGTCAAACATTGGGAATTTGTGTCAGCCTCCCATCCCACTCCGACACATATCGCAACACCTGTGGCTACACATAACCGTGAGGAGGGCCTTCTCTGTTGAGACTCTCCTGCATACGTGTGGTACCCAAAAAAGTACAGTCACTTTGACTGCCTGATTGGCGCGTGGTGTTCCGGCTGCCCCGGGTTGTCTTCATGCACCAAGCACCTGTCTTTGCACCAAACCATGCGACGACGACGATGACATCTCGACCGTTGTCTTTGAGGATGTCTACCGTGTGCACAACACCAGGATGGGCACAGGGACGGTGACTTTGACGTGGATTAGTTTGAAGCGAGAGTAGACTTGCGATGTATCTACCACGGTCCCTCCTCCTCGCTGTAGACCCGGTGTCATGGCCAAGTCATTAAGACCGGAGGTGGGAGAGCGCACAAGTGGCTGGCGCGGCCGGAGCCGCTCCTAAGCATGCCGCTACAACTGAATCTGATTTCATTGAGTAGGAGTACCATAGAGGCGACATTAAGAAGGAACTATGGCAACCTGACTCTCAGTCAACCAGTCAGCCACTCCGCACAAACGTACACATACTAGGCTGACCAAAGGGTTTGATTTATCCCGTCATTTGGTAGCCTTCCAAGGTACGGTGTTTAGCACACTGTGGCAGCTTCAAGTGAGGAAAATTCTTTGAGCCGTCGACCCCACTCTCTATTCCCATTCCCAGTTCCCAGCCACTGTCTGAACCAGTCAGTTTTTCTAGTGGAAGGAATGGTTTTTGTGTGTGGATACACAGAACCACAGCTTTAAAGAAAACGCTTCAACGGATCAGGCACGTTTTAAGTATCCGTTTGTACCTTCACGTTTTCCTAAACTATCCAGACTGCACGCTTTTTAGGTGACAGTCATTTTTTGGTGATAAGGGCGGCCATTATGATAAGGATTTGGTTCTGATATTGATGACGATGGTGATGTGTTTAACCTTCCCTCTACAACAAGTCATGCGGTAGAGGCGGTGGATCATCTCAGGGCCCGATCAGGACACGGCAGGCATTATTGGGGATGTCCACTTAATAACAAACGGTACACGAAAGGTGTAGTGGCATGCATATGCGTATCTCACGCCACGCCGGTCACCTGCGTCCGATCCCTCCCCTCCGGCGTTATTGTTAAGGCTAGAGCTACGGTATAAGTTGATGCGAGACATAGTGTTAGGGTTTGGTGACGAGAGTATTTACAGTTCCTGGAATTATCCTCGAAGCCAACTTTTTACTCGGGCGGGACGTTCCTATTCTAGTGTTATGTGCAGGGGGCCATACGAATAATCCTTACCAGGAAGGGAGTGAAATAAAATGTAACGTGAAAATGGTTACACAACCCCTGCATGAACGATTGAAAACGCATAAAATTGAAATGGCGCTCGAAAAAGCACTCACCTTCCCTTTTATTATTCTAGCCTCCGTTGAGTTGGTTAGCTCATTCTAAAGTGAATGATATAAAACAGATCTGAAAGGGCATAAACCCGCATAAAATCTGCAACGAGTGGTCCAGCTCACGAAACAATAACTGAAATATAAAATATGATTTGAGTTTAAATAGCGTACTTAAGGTGCAGTGCTGAGTAGCATACAGCATAATCTCGCAAGATTTCCTTCATGGCAGGGCCGTTTTACTTTCGAAAACGTATCCTTCCAGTTACGTGGGAAAAACCGCTTTCTTGAAAGACTGTGCATGAATTTAGTGTGCATTTAATCACAGAGTTTTTATATCCGTATAAAGTCAGGAATATTTTACGGATAGCCGGTATGTGAAAATTCCTCCTTATAATCCTTTTGTGGGATATTGCGTCCTCTTTAAACGTTCTATTTGCATAGAAGTTATCTTTTCATTAAAAAAATGCACAATTTAAAGGGTATTTTGAGATCGTAGAAGGCTCATTCAGGCAGCAGTAATTATTAAGGTTGCTTCTTGAACATACGACTTGTTCCCTTTTCATTATAAAATGTTGTGAGCGTTAAATGGAATTTTCTTGATACTTTAAGGTCAGACACGATTGTTCTCAGCTGGATGGTGTTTGTGCTTTTAATCTGAAAATTTTCCCCTTGTGAGTACGGTGTTACAATTAGTCAAAATTATGTGAAGATTGAGAAACTGTTCTATCACCAAAGGAGCCTTTAAATTTATTAGAAAATTTGAGAAATATAGAATTTTAATAAAAATTAGACATTGTAAGTAAGGATGCTTTATGCACACTTTCTAAAACACCTGCTTAGACGTAAACACCCGATCGAAAATGAATGAAAAATGCCTACTGTCCAAGTAATCAGCTTTTTAGTTAACGAAATTTCACGGCTAGTCGGTGGGACGTGCGGATAAAAAGCCATCACCCTGCCACGAAAGAAACATGGTGGAGTTGCACAGTGTTACTGGGTATTATGAACCCCTGTTGTACTGCTTTCCCACCGAAAGCATATTTTAAGTTTTCTCTAATGCTCCGCACGCTAGGTCAGGAAGTTGACAACATGGGCTGAACTTTTATAACCAGGTGATTTTTGCTAGGCCTTGTCGCACTGAATGTTAATCCTTTATTTTTAACATGAAATCTGCTGCAATGGAAAGCTCCAGTTATTGGGCCCCTACTTTAACAAAGAAAGTTTTATTTTTTGATAGCAAAACAGTATACCGAAATTAAACTGCATGTAATTCAAAATGGCTGAAATTCGCATTTGAGGCAGGAGCAATATTTTAAGGAAACTTTGACATTTCAACATTAATTATACTTACCTTGTTGCCTAAAAAGGAAGAAAATATTTTCATTTCAGTTCTTCATTATTTTTCATTCAAAAAATGAAGAAATGTAAACATTTAAAAGGCTATTTAGGTAGAGGATTTTCGTGCTTCCTTTGTTTCATCAGAGGCCGTAGACATCTGGTTGCCGTTTTGGTTCGCTTATGGTCTTATGGAAGAGATAATATTTTTTAGGCAGAGAGAACTATTAAGACTGAGGTAAATAGTTGATGTAAGACGGGGGAGTTGTGCTGACGGATGCAGTCGAACCACGCCCTACGGAGCGATGAATTATCACAAATGGCAGCCAATGCTTACACAACAACTCATGAGTTTAAGTTCACACCCATGAAACTAAGCATTTGCCCCAGAAGCCGCTAATTTCGATCTCATATAAGAACTACAGTTAATCGATGCATCGATCCAGCACCTGCATACAGCACGCTGCGCGGTAACTTCCGAACTGTCGATATTGATGCTTCGATGTCACGTTTTTTTGCCATTTTATCTCTGATGGTGGAATCCTGTACGGGTTCGAAAGCTCAGAAGAATGAAAACATCGTTCGGTTGATCGCATCGCCCTATTTCCTTCTTTATCGAATCATCTGGAATGCATACATTCGCCAGACTGTATAAATCTTTCATGCAATTTATGAGAGTTGTGTCGCAAGACGCAGTCAACGTGCGTCCTACCTGTGAGTGAAAAGGTTTCAGCTACGTGACATCAATCTGCACTGTTTTATCTCTCTGATTATTCATCAGTCTGTAAAAATACCCTTCAATATGCGTTTATGTAGTAGTTTTCGTCTTTGGCTAAGCCTCCAACCAAATATAATTACCAATATTATACGAGTAAGTTACTGAAATTGGTTGGCAGATAGCAAACCCCCAGGTACGCAGTAGCTTTTACTGGAACATGATTCAACGAACTCAGTCTAATCACATACGCCGAAAGCTACCATTCCACTTGTTAGAATTGTAAGGAGGAGCCGTCCCAACCAATTCGCTCACACAACGCCCTGAAGACTCTTTCCACGCTGCACTATCGAGACATCCATAGGCCGTGCGCATGGTGATATCGCGCAAGCTGCCGACAGGGATTAGTGAAGGCGATTTGAGATGCTAACCTCTCAAGGACACGATCGGATTGGTCCAATTTCTGCCCAACCTTGTTTATACTCGTACGTTATTTTTGCTTAAATACGCTGTAATAAGATATCGATAGATTTCTACTCATCCGCCCATGCTGTTGAGTTCTCCTTTGGGGTTTCGATGAAGTTGGTGGACACCGACCATCAAGTCTTGAGGCAGGATCATAACACTAATTATTTCGCTGATTTTAGTGGTCTAGATAACTGAACTTGAATTTTATACAAGAAATTTCCTCATAGTCAACATTGACGCTCATTTTAGAGGCAACTACGTCCTCTTCAAGTTTTGTGTTCGACAAATGGGCCATTTTTGTCGATAGTCCTTTCATTCTGTTAACAACCTTGATTTCATTACAACACATGTAACCAGACTAACATCTACCCAAACATTCGATGAGCACAAGAGAGCCTCTTTATGCAGACACGCTGGATAAAACCACTTTGCTCTACAGTTTAGAAACCAAAAAAATATTTAAAATGAATTTTTGCTTAAGAATTTGCAACCGCTTTCAGAAACGGCAAAATGATTGTTTTAGAGGACAACGTTTGAAGGAGACGCGATGTCCTGCAAAGTCTTCACCCATGATTAACCGCATGCTTAAATTTAAAACCAATGGAAAAATGGAAAACTACTTATTTGCAGATAGGATTAGCGCAGAAAATCAAAAATATCGAATCAAACGCTTTCATGGAGGAATTGGCTTGAAAGTGCGCAATCTCATATCAGGTTATATCGTTCAGAAAGTTAGTTAAAAATAATAGTTTCAGAGGAATTAACCTAATACTGTTCGGTATAGCCTTCCTCCGATTACGACTACCAGTGCAAAGCATTCGTTGACCTCGCGTTTGTGATAAGCGTTGGCACATTTTTAATGTAAAAGGTTGTTTTGAAGTAAGGAGATACGTATTGAATTGGCATCTGTACAGAATCACGTGTATTTAAGTCAGTTATTAAGCTGTCTTCCGGAAAGCCCTGGCTTGTTGAGTGACATACTGAAATTCAACTCACCGGCCCCTTCCATCCGCGTCACTTGAAGTATAGCATTCGCCAGACTCTGACACGCGACACTGATCTCATTGAAATTGCCTTCAGCAATCACTCGCGTTAATCTGTTGTCGGTTTCATTGGCCAAGGCACGAAGTCCCTCATACAGTTGTGTTAGGGTTGGTTCTTGGAACTATATATTCACAAAGAAGCATTTAGTTGAAGAAAATATGCCCGAAGAACAGACAAGACGGTTTTAATACCTTTCACACAATATTTGGGAGGTGGACTGACTTAGTGCCACCCTTTTGTCCGTCGTTAAATAAATTCTGTCAGGGGTGTTGTGGGAATCACGATTTAATGGATTGGAGAATTGAAATTAACCACAAGAAAGCACAAGAGTTTGAGACAATTGAATCTTATTTAAGCACCCGTGCATTTGTTTAAGTGCCTCCATCCCTCGGCAAACATATGCGTGCTGTATGAATAGTGACCATGAGGATGTATATATGATCTTACGGGCTGTCATTCCTAACTACCGAAGTTTCACCATGCGTACACACTAGTGCATGGGCAAGCGAATCGCTTATATCCACAAAAGGAAAAGTCCGTAAAGGTTATGAGGAATACGTAAGGGCTTTTTGCAATATCACACTGAGGTAGAGGCTACGCAACGTGAAATGGAGTGTGGGGTGCATTGCCTACCAGTACTTCGAGGTTAGAGGGAGCAGTTGGCCCCAGTTGTTTGAGCATCATTCGATCGACCTGCACGATTCAAATTCACAACAAACTAATTACCTACTAATTATCTAATTACTAATTTCGCGGATTTCAGATGCCCACTTACATTTATCCATATATTATAGAAGAATTTCGCCAAAATGGTACTTCGTACATTTGCTAATGATTGTGCAGTCTGAAACTAAGCCCAGCTTTTCACTCATTCTTGAGGTGTTTCAACGTTTGCCCTAAAAATATTTACCGCGTATGTCCATATAAAGAAACTTTTGGCGCTCAAGCAGAAACGAAACTAATACTTAATCTCCGTTATAAATGCTATGTATAGCTCTGTTAGATATTATTTGGAAAGATGGACCATCTAATTTCAACAATAAGATCTGGTAGAATTTCATTTAAAGAATTTTCAATCTATTTCACCGGGAATGTACTGAACATGTCAGGAGTTGCTTTTGTATTAGAGAGTCACCACATCATTCGGTATATCTTACATAAAATACCGTAAAGGATTTCCTTTGCGTGATAAGTTGCCTAGGAAAAGACAGTTTCAAGTAACAGGAGGGCACTACGCGATATTAAGTATGAAATACCAACATCGAAATTTCAGCTCGGCAGAATGTTTTGCCAACTAAATGCATTTTTGAGTAAAACCTAAACCGACTACATTTGTTCATGCTCAGTATTACTCAGAAGCGTTCTGTCTCAAACACAGTGTGGGTTTTTGGATAAGACATCCTCAGCTAAAATCTCAAAATGGCCACCAAGTTGCTCAGCTTTCCCTCCCGCCTCACCTTCTCGGAAAAACAAATGGTCTCAAAACATAACCCTCCAGATCTCCGGCACTCGCTACTTACTCTCAGCGGCCACTTAACTGCGTTGAACCGATTCCTCAGATGGTTTTCTCCGTAATCGGTTCGTGGACACCGAACTGCGCTTTCGCTCAGTTTGCTGACCAATGAAATAACGACGTCACGAATCGATCAATGCAGTTCCTGTTCACTGTTTTTAGCAAGTGTTTTTTTGCTAAAATAAACATGCTGTATGCTGCCACTTTTAAATTCTCTCAGGCTTTAGAATAAATCAGTCTGAAGTTAGCTTGTCATAGGTTCAGTCCGATAACTGATATGAATATTTGGGCATTGGTACATCAGCCACAGCGACATAGCCAGGTAGTTTTCATTAGACGACCAACAAGCAACCAGTAGTGTATACATAGGTTACGCGATGCATCACAATGGAAGCAGATATTCTAGCCAAAAATCAAGACGCGTGTTTCGCCGAACCCCTCGCAGCTGTCCCATGCAACGGCAAAATATCGACGAGACACGTGTCTCGGCTTTTTGCTAGTATCTATGCTGCCAAAGTGGGTTATTAGTTAACCTCTATATGTGCTGTATGCTTTAAATGGCTGAGCTCCTGTTCATTTTCACCCTTAATTAATTGTGTACCAAACTGACAGCACGAAAAATGTGTTGTGCACTTGTAGACACCACAGAAACCCGCCGAATCTTCGAGGTATGTGGGGAGGGGTGATTAAGGTCAGGACTTACTTCAATCTGAACAAAGCAGCGTTCGTCGTAGGAGCAGTAATTGTCAATAACCCGGATACAGACAGTGAATTCGCCTGTTCTATGTGGCAGTTGTCCCTCAAATAAGGGTAGACTGGAGGTGTGGAAGACGAAGTTACCTCCATCTTCTTTTGCTGAAAGGGAAAGCAGGTGAAAAGGTGTTTTGTAGGATGGCATTTTCTTGGTATAGAGCAAGGTTAACAGGTGTGACCATGATCTAATGATGACCTAAATAGGTGTTTTGTTATGCTTAAATAATGCAACTACATCTCAAATGTTATAAAATTTGGTGGATTTGATAAGATATTCATAGGAAGGGCATGTCTTTAGTTAAACTCAGAACTCTAACCATCTGAATAAGGAGGTTCAAATGGAGAGCTTTGTACTTTTCTAATATTTGAACAAGGTTACCCACATGTCTTACCGTGGCGTGTAAAATCCATCAATTTCCAATACAACAGGCTGATTGCTTAATCGGATTTTTCTTAACAATCAATCTATAAGCTTGGACTATGTAGTTGATAATTTGGATAAGTGTTTAAATCGGTCAATACTTGAAAATGTCTAGCCCATCAGTCAGAGTCTCATAGCTCAAGTGGTTAGAGGGCCAATTGTACTAAAGCGCCTTGCCTCCTTTAATGCTGACTTGGGAAAAGCCCTGATTCACTTAAATGGAGCGTTAATCATGATGCGTAGATAAACTGCCCTAAAATTCATTCATCTTTTTGCAGTCTCCAGTATTTCGTTCAAATGACCAAACGGTCTAATTATCCGGAATTCAAAAGAACCTGATCAACATTTCGCTTAAATCATCCTCGCTTTCACACAAAACGTCAGTTACCGTTGCAGGCACCGACAACCTCTGCCCAGTGAGAATTGTGCATGCAATGCGTCCACTGTGTCCTGGTCAAGGAGCAAGAATGGCCAGTGGTGGCCACATGCGCCGTGGCCAGCCAGTCTAAGTGGCCCATCTACGCGTGCAACACACAATCTGATGCCTAAATTCACGCATATCAGGCTACATTGTAGGGGAGTCTCGGCACTCACGTAAGTGACAGTGATATAAATGCTACATAGGGGATTACAAGATACACCATATTGACAGCACAGGTAATATCTTACAGCCCAGCCATGTGTTCGTTGATATTCTACCGCTGTTGGATATAGCTGCTAGTCGTTCGGCTCATCAGTATGATCCCAGCGGATCCTGCGTGCTTTCATATCAAAGTTCAGTCTACGCCTATAAAACCTCATATAGACTGATTTACTTTAAGTAAGCGATTAAGACATTAAGACATCAACGCGGCCTGTCACTTTATCAGGATAAGCATAGAGTTGCTCTAAATCCCAAAGCCACGACTCTTTACGTGTCCGTGGGATGATAGTGAAAAGTGTCTTGAATTGCCCAAAAATGGAGATCTAGTGTCAAACCCACTGTCCCTTTTTCTGCATCCACCAGTCGGCTAGCCGAATTGGTACTGATAGCGAACACAGTGGGACGCGTAGCGTAAAGCCTCCGTAGAAGTTGTGTCACACACATATGTAGAGCAGTAGCTTGGATGTTCGTGTGGACAAGATTCAAACCAAAAGAAGCTTCCAAGTAACCAGTTTGGTTCAACGCACCGGCACTTCAGCCAATTTATGGCTGCAAAACACGCACACCACAAACAAGCAAGCCTACATCATATATTTCGCATCGAATTATTCTCGAGATAGGGAACCACGCTGGTGCCATTGTACTTCGAAAGGAAGCCAGAGGGTCAAGTTGATAACCTATTCACTTTTGAATTGGAAATCCACAAGGTATGATGTTGTTTCAACATCCGAAGCATTATTTCCGGCCTTGACTGGCTGTCTTCGAATTCCACTTTCCCTTGTCATCAGCAATTGTCCACGAATGAATGAGAAGGGTCAAGTCCCAGGAGAATGTATGAGAAAAGACAAAGTCTGTCTGAGCACCGGGACAATTTGTTTATTATTCTCAGCTTTCAAACTTCTGCAGGAGTCCATCCTCAGTGATAACAGCAGCAACGAATAAAGGCGAAACTAATAGGGTGGTATAAGCCAATAAATGAAGAATTGAGAGGCTGACCGAACTGAGACAGTTGAAATGCCTTGGAGGAACTTCAATTTGGTGTACATCCACTTTGTCAAGTTAAAGTTAGGGCTGCCTTTTAGGCAAACGATTGGCCGCAGTGGGACATTTGGCTTATGGATTTTTGGCAGGCCATAGAATCGAGCCAGGGAGGTGTCAGTTACTTTCATCTGGCGCCAATCCTTTTCCGTGATCACATTATGGCACCTTCAAGGTCGGACGAGTAAATCGGATGAAATCCTGCACCAAATTTGGCACAAAAAGTCTTATGTAAGAGGCTTGAAGAGGTATTAGAATCCACTACATTTGAACACCTCATGGGGCTTTTCCAATTTTTCCGAAAAATTTACTTGACCTTAGCTTTAGTAATCTATACACAGTTTAAAGGATGTCCAATGGGCTCCCCAATCTCAGGTTTGGTGACAGAACTGGTCCTAACGGAGCTAGAAAACACTATCTTAATCCAAATCGAACCCGTTTTTGGCGTTGGTACGTTGATGACATGATTGTTGTCGTCAAGAAAAACATGCTGCAAAACTTCCATAATTTACTCAATGGAATCTTTTCTGACATAAAATTCACGAGGGAAGTGGGAAAAAACAGCAGCTGCCTTTCCTTGAGGTCCTCGTCAAGCAAAATCTCAACGGCTAACTTGAGACGACGATTTACAGGAAGGCAACGAACACCACACAATTCCTTAGCTTTCACAGCGACTACTCAGTGATGCGCAAATGAAGCTGTATTAGAACGCTCTTCAAACGGATTCAGCAAGCCGGAGAAAAAAATAAACGAGACCCGAAAGCCCCGCGAACAATTTATGCGGAATGGCTATCCGAAGGTGTTCATATGCCGATGCCTACGCGTTTGGCCTCTGAGGACCCAATCAGAAACAGAACCAAGGATATGGCACGCTCTACCCTATATCAAGGACGTGTCAGAAGCGACTGAGTACATTGTTGCCGGACTAGGTGTTGCCATTGCACACCGACCCAAAGCTATTATGTGCAGCAGAGGGATTAAACTGAAAGCCCGAATAAACCCCAAAGAGCAATTTGGGCTAGTTTATTGCATCCCATGCCTAAACTGTCCTCGTAAATACGGAGGTCAAACTAACGCCTGCACGGATCACGCGTGTATGAACGTAAATTGCTTGTGCTACGGAGAGATGAATTATCGCAAGTTGCTGCCCACGCCTAAGAAATTGGTCACAACTTCGCAGCCCTCAATACAATCGCCCAAGCCGGAAACAAGAGGAGCCGAGAATTGATTAAATCCTGGTCCATGGATGACAACTCAATCAATAGATGTGTCGATTTTGCGCCGGTGTACAGAGCCCTGCGCAGTTACCTCCAGACTGGCGTCAGTGATCATTTATTGGTTTGTGCCTCCTTTAAGTGCCACCTTTGTCGTTGCTGCTGCTTTCTCTGACGATGGACTCCTGAAGGCGTTTGAAAACGGAGAATACTAAGCAAATTGTCCCGGTGCTCGAACACACTTCGTTATTTCTCATTAACTATTGTATTTTAGAATAAAACAGACAAGGATGACTAATGTGATCATTTAAGCAAGACCTATGAACAAGAATCATCCACAATATACCACACAATGGCACCAACTTCCAAGGAAAATAGAGATGAGTTTATGGTTAAGGTCAAAGTTACGTTTACGGTTAGGTTAGAGGTAATAGTATGTTACTTGTAGTAAGTACGTAAGTTATAGTTATATTTAGGGTTAGGTTAGAGGTTAGAGTAGGTTAGCATAATAAGCTAGTAAGTTAGGATATAATGTAGATTTAAGGTTAGGATTAATTCGGAAGGAGAAGATGCGATCACTGGAACAAGAAGCTTATTGGCCTGACGTTTCGGATTCTCACTTGAACCCATCATCAGATAAGGGTAATAGAAACGCAGGAAGGGCTGTATTTATAGTACGTAGAGGCCACGTGTCTACATGCTTACTACGATTAGCAGCTCACAGGATCACCTCTGGAAGTCGTACATGATGTGACGATAGCTCGGCAGTCCACTTCCGAGTCATTACTCGTCACTATTTCATCATCCGCATTGGAGGTTGGTATGATAGTTACTAGGTAATTTGGTTCCTTGATATTGGAAGAGTTGGTTACAAGCGCCCTCATCACGTGAACAAATCCCTTGCTCAGGCAAGATCCAGCACAGAATACCAGAACGGGATGTAATTGCACTTGTTGATGGACTGCGGGCTTGAGAAGCATGACTAGAGTAGATCGTGGTCCATACGATTATAACATCTTGCGAGGATTTTGGCGTCGTAAAGCTTGAAAATATAACAGGATCCTGTCGAGTGAGTTGCAACCTTAGACCTACCGTATTTCCTCCTCACCGCAGCTGCGTACCCAGCCATTTACGTCTGGAGTAATCTCCCGGTTTTTTGACGTAATTTCCTTGTCCACAACTGCCCCAGATCTGGTCAACGATTCCAGACGCCTCCTGTCGCAGCAGTGGGTCTTTCGGCCTCAGAAGTAAGCATCCAAAACGCCTGGCCAGTGAACTTCTTGACCCGACGATCACATTTTCTCCTTCTGAACTGCTGCCTGTAATTCGCCTGTTCGCTTCTGTCAGTCAGGAATACTGTTACCTTTGATTTAAGATAAGTGCTGTGGTGTAGGTTTATCTTAGGGGTTAGGACACGGGAATATTTCACTTTCCTGGAATTGTGTGCTGAGCCATTTTGATGAGTTGGGTGGTCCACTTCTATTCCCATGTGCCGTTTACGGTAATATGTAAGCCATCCCGACCCTTCGACTCATCCTCACCCTCCGGTCCACTTCTATTCCCATGTGCCGTTTACGGTGATAAGTAAGCCATCCCTACAAAAAAGACCTTAGAAGGGATGACTACATCGGCTGGTATCAACTTTGATCTGGCTGTTGCTCCCTGAAAACAAAATGAACAGTCACAACATCAAAAGGCCTACTGTAGAAGCGATAGATGAAGGGCCTGCCACTGTTTCCAGTGCCTTCACAGGAAATGGATACGTAGGTGTCTGGGCTGATTGGTCCGGTGACATTGATCCGACACTCGCCCAGTAGCGGGGGAGCGGCCAGGCAGAAAACGCGGCACACTCTGGGTCGACTGGGTAAACCCACGGCCACGAAGCAGACACGGAGTTCCTCTGATCGGTTGATTTTGACCAGTGCGCTGGCTTTGATTATGAGGATGAGCGATGTGTAATCTACAGTGACAGCGGGAGAAGTGAGTAGCAGCAGCTATTAGACAAAATGACGAAAATTAAAAAAGGGAACTCTATTTCACAGGCATCATAGCTTCATGAGCTCTGATCAGCAGTCTACTTTGGCGGCTAAGATAAAATAGGTTACAAGCATCACAGCAGTGTTCACGGCCTTAGACAGTCAGAGCCACCGGTAGGCTTATACACTACTCAGGCACACGGAATAACTAAAATTTTTGCGGCATTGAATAATTTAACCGATTATTCGTCTAAGGTATTGACGGTCTTTAGAACTCTGGCTGCATTAAAGCCTTTCCTTTTTTGCTTTTGAAGACAAGCCAAGGCCATCCAACTTCTTAGCCCTCTCTTCATAGTTAAGTTCGAACAGTCAGTCTCGAAGCAAGTTGATTAGGCAACTAGGCACCTGTTGCATTCTTCCGTTGTTGAGATGGGTCGCTGGAACAAAAGCTTAATTTACCTAACGTTTTGAATTGTTGCTCGAACCCAAAATCACTCGCATGTTTGCTTGTATAAGCTTCCGTTGTTTTTAGCATTTGGTCATAGTCTACAAGCTTAAGTTGCTACCATTGCTTTCTGTGATGTTTATTAACTTTTAAGATAACAAGTCAACTTTAAGGAGGGTCGGTCGATTGGTTGGCTTCTTGCACGAGAAAGTGGGCTGTAAACGTTTGCAAACTAGTGTATACGACGGTGTGTGTGTGTGCTGATTGGCTGAGTCACAGGCAGTTATGATGCTTGAAACTGTTCGACAGCTCGCTGATTGGTCAACAACCTTGGGTGGGACTCAAAAATGTTTAGTATGTTTCAAGGGGCTCGCCAACGTTGCTAGTATCTGCCTCAGCCAAATTCTGTCAAGCCATGGGTCTCCTTAAAGAAACATTAATGCATGTCAGTTTTTGGAAGGGATTAGATCCTACCCTATATCCCTTCTGGGGGAGCGGCTATTAACAGTAGATGTGCTACCTCATGAAGTGTTAACCAAAATTCTGCAACGTGGTTTCGATCCGAAAATACTGCTTAACTGGATTTGCTACATTTATTATAGTGTAGTCTAATCCAAAGATATTTTAGTCCTGAGGTGCATGTAAAACCTTCATTTCATAGCAATGATTACTTAATAACTATGAATTTTACAATCGATTTTCGATGCCCTTTTAAATCAAAATATATGTTATAGAAAAACCTGTACGCAAATATTCTTTCTTGAATTCAGTTGGTGGAAAATTACGTCTGGTTTATATTTTGTACTTAAAGAAAGGGTATCTTTCCGTTTTAGAAAGAGTTTCCAATTCCCAAATAATATTAAAACTCTACCTGACGTTACACTGTTTTTAAGGTTTGCGAGCTACATCCTGTAAATATTCGGCCTAAGCAAAATCCCTTATTTCTCCACTTTATTAAAAAGACGTCATGTAGTGCTGTGAATGTGGACCAGTTTGGAACAGGTATGATGACTTATGAATGGAAATTCCATGGTCATAAAATCTCACAATTATTATTTTTTTAAAACCGAAAACTGTTTTGTGTTCGGATATAAAATTTGAAGAGAACCTACCGTGCTATAAAATGAGTGCATGAACGAATACCTGTGCTCGTGTTTGCTATAAAAAGAAGTTGCTTTTATAAGGGTATGAAAAAAGTATAGGAAAAAATTCCTGTAACTTTAGTAGTCAGTTTATACGTAGTGTAGATTTTTCAGGCAGCTTAAAAAATGCTCGTTCAAAGCTGGTATCCAGACGTGATTGAACTATCCGGTAATTATGCGACACGACGAGTAATATAGAGATCCCTTTTCTTTAGTACTCATTTCCAATTAAGTACGCATTTCGTAAGTTTGGTTAGTCGAGATAGTGAGTCTACTTTACACGTAACTACTAGAGATGGCCTACTTGACTGTGTCCCAGGTTAGGCCGGCATGGAATCAACAGCTCTTCAAAAACACTGGACACACTGAGAGGGATTTCTTAAAAGACCAGGTCCTAACCACAAGGTAAGCTTACCATCTGCAGCATCAGGTAGCTCCAAAGTCCTAGGTTCCTGCAATACCTCGTCATGGATTAATAGGTGCAGTTCCCAACGGAAGGCTGGTACCGTGCCACAGTGCCCAATACATTCACCGTTCAGTATGAGATCATTGGTCGGGCTGACGCAGGTGGACGTGTCGTGATAACCCTCCATGGATAGTGCCGGCAGCGCAAGCCTGAAAGGTACAGTATATCGAGATGGTGACCTAAAGTGTGTGTGTGTGTGTGTGTGACCTCTATCATGCAGGGTTTTGCCCCCTAAACGGGCCACGTGGTAGATGCGTTGGACCAACATGGGGGCCACATTAGGGCATGGCATGCGTAATTCGGGTTGCGCTCCCATAACAAATGCCGAACATAGAGGTGTGGTGGCACGCCTAGGGGCGGCTAGGACTTAGGGGACCCGGCTGCGCCAGCCACCTGCGTCCTCTCCCGCCTCCGGTCTTTTGACTCTGTCTTGACACCGGGCTCAGGTGGGGGAGGAGGAGAGAGTGCGGTAGCTGCAGCGCAAGGCTACTATCACTTAAAACTAAATCACTTGCAATTCACCGTCCCTGCTCAACTTTCCCATGAGCATACGGTGGACATTGTCGGACTACGACGGTCGAACTATCGTATCTTGCAGGGTGCCGAAATTTTGAATGGTTGATAATCACTCGCAAACTGGCACCCACACATGTACGAAAGTTTTGAAATAATAATGAACAACCCTACGTGAATTTAAAACTTGAAGGAAATAGTAAAAGTACTAGTAAATCGCTTATAAATACCAGCATTTTTAAAAACGACGGCATATTCCCAAAACGTGTTGAATCACTGTAACTGTGATTAATAAATTTAAATAGAATTTTCAGTTGAAATCATAAACGTATGATTTCGTGGACATTTAGAGAACTTTCCTTTCACCAAATTTCTGTATTGATCTTTTTGATCTTGGATTACAATTAATATGCAACCCTTCCTAAAATATACGTGAATACTTCACAATTCTCGTGATTTTTAAGAGATTTTTTAATTTCTATATGTTTATCAAAATGTTAAAAGTAAGATATTTCTTGAAAGTAGTTAAAGAATTTGGGAGTTTTTGGATATTCTTCCTAATGCAGATGACTCTTTGCGTCATATTTGTCGATTCATCAAAAACATGAAAACTTATCGCAGAGTTAAACGAACATCCTTAACAAAAATGAAAAGAAATACGCCAAAGCTCAATTAATAATAATAATAATAATATAATAATAATAATATAATAATAATATAATAAGGTATCTCATTAAAAAACGCTTTATTTAGATAGAAAGCTGACGAATACATGCAAACTTTACTTTTTTCCAAGATCAAGTCAAGGTAAAAATATGGATGTTTGACGTTTTTTGACTTTCTTGAAAAGAAGCGATAAATTTTTGCTGAAAATGAAGAACCCACATTTCGCTTTATGTTGGAGCTTTTTTTGTTTAATTTAGTGTCCAAAGTGCAGGCTTCAAACGGGTACTCGTTCGCTAAAGTAAAAAGGGCATGATACTAATTGTAACTGACTTTGTGATTTTCAGCAAAGTTGCGTGAATGTATAGAAGGCTTTGGGCGGAATCGGGGATTGCCGGATATTCAAGAAATTTTCTAAGCTATTTGATATCATGGAACAAAAGCAATGCCTTTATGTCTTTTAATATCAAACAATATTAATATAAGTGAGAAAGGTTCGATTAAATTCCTTCTGGAACCGGAATACTTGATCTTAATTCAATGAAACTCAGATGAAATCGAGTGTGAGGACTCGTATTGTTTTCCAGCAAGCAGGCAGGTATGCAGCTTTAAAAAAAACATTTTTTGTTTACTTCTGACATTGTTGACTCAAAACGCAATAGTAAACTTATTTGACCATACTTGGCTTACCACTCCAAGAGGTGTACCCCTAAAAATATACTTATATCTTACTGTGAAGATGAAAAACCCAAAAAACTTTGTTACATTTACAGCATGGGGCAGGATACGTTTTTAATAACATGGTTTCTGCTAATGCGTAAAGTATAAACGGAAAGGGCAGAAGATTAGCTGTTTTCGAAAACCCCTAGGATATATTTGACGGATTTTGATCAGCTGCAGTATTTTTGTAAATTTTTCTGCAACCCCTAGATATCGAAAGGAACGTGAAAAAAGCTCACTTTATCTTCAGCTGAGGAGTGTGACCGGGAACGAATTTTACACTGATGGTGTCCGTTCCGGACTGAGTGTTAGTGCTCCCTGTGGCTGTGAAGCTGTAGGTCTGACTGTGGTCGAACAGCGCAGTCGGCAAGCAGAAGACACCGGTAGATATCAGTGGTGACGGACAGAGTGTGAGCTCGCTCTCCTTTGTGTTCGTCCTTTTTCAGGCTCTGGGCCTGGCAGGTGACAGTCCAGTTTGTAATTACCTGGAAAAAAGACTTTCTTCGTCAGATCTGTGATAAACATCACTTGATAGGACGCAGTTGAACTTCCACTTTAGTCGGTTGCTCGGGTTTGAACCGGGTCGGTCCACCCTACCTGAGTTGGTCTCGCACATAAATCCCAACTTTGGGTCAGGACGGACCACTGACAAACAATTATAGGATAGGATCGACGGCATTATGCTTCACGTAGGGAGGTCACCGGCCTGTGGTGCTGAAGATCCCTAATCGGTGTAACTGTCGAATGAGTGGTTCAAAAATCCCCTGCATATAAGGCGTGACAAAGACTTTCCAGGGCACTATATCTCCACTAGAACCGAGGATGTGTGGTCTTCCCTGGCATCTGGGAACATATTTACAAAGCTCTTCGGTTATCTCTTGACTGCCGCAGTAACAGAAGACCCGAAAGTAAAGAGTCTGAACACAGCTCTGTTCGAGGAACACGTATTATTAGTCAGCCCTAGTTGATACTTTTTATACTCTCGTTTAGTAATAGGCGGGTATAATGTTGCGTTCGAGTGAGTAAAATGTCTAGCGGAGACAGCACCATGTAATGGACCCTCCACATAAGAGCAACAGATAGATGTAATTTACCACACCCTGCCTTGCGTTTACTTAGTTCATACAGGCCAATTTCTTGGTGCTCAAGTCAGCCTCATGATAAACTACTTCACGCATAAGCCGTCATTGATAGCCTTAATTCGTGTGGCAATCGGGGTCATTGTTTCTTATGACAATTGCATTTTCGATGTATTGGATCAAAACCGACGTTTCATTCAACTTTACGCTGAGGGCGTACAACAGTGCTGATTGGCACATGAATTCAGCAATGAAAATCCCCCCTCTTTTCAGCACGCATCGTCTCCCATTTGTTTGGAAACCAGAGGGATGCGTGTGAGTTGACTATGCCCTCCGTACGTGTATGCAAGATAATAGGACTCGCGAGAGTACGTATTCGTTACACCGATAGTATTTAATGACAGGTAAGCAATCAGTTTTCAAACTTCACGGAAGTACTGGAACGAAAGAATTTAAACGCTTGTTCGACGGTCTGGGGCTACGTTTGATGAGGGGTTTGAGGTAGAAACTGAAGCATGACGCAAATGCTATTTCCTTCACTTTCACAGTGAAAGTGAAGGAAAAAGCATTGTGCAAACCGAAGCTGTGGTCATGCTAGGGCCTTCAAAACCGACAGAGTAACTGGAATGGAAAAAGTATTTGGCTATGCCTTGTTAAATTTCTAAAGAAACTACTGTACGAACTTGAGGTCAACCTTTTGGAAAATACCTCTATTAGGCTTGGTCCGAAAGCTGGTATGAATATTCAGGCTACAATCCCTCAGCTAGCGTGGAGAAGCCACATAATATTCGCAAGCTGTCATAAGGCAGTCAGCAGTATATGATTGCGTAATCGTGTGCTACTCCGAGAGCACAGGCGCTAGCCCAAAGCTTAGACACGTGTGTTTCGCCAATCTGGTGAAAATATGGGACACAGCCATCATGGGCCTCTCGGCGTTCCCAATGTGTTTTCTGGTATATGAACTCCAAGTTCTACCCTGCCTGTTTAAGTTCTGAAAAAAATGAATGCGTAAACTTGGACTAAATGCTTCGGAACAAACAAATTCAGGCGCACTCAGAAAGATTAAATGAACTCTGTCAGCTACGGTGGACGAACCGCGTAATAGTCATGAGCTGCTAACAGGAAGTCATTAGTATAAAAATACCGAATGTTTTTTCTATGTTGACAGCACAGGCAGTGGTATGGCAAGCATGCAAAGTCAATTGTAGGTTTCCCAAGCGATTAGGATCACGTTACCGCTTAGTGTGAGGTCTATTCCGTCAGAAAAAGCAGAGTCTGCTGATAAGACAAGGACTTACACTCTTTGACGAGTCCGTTTCCATGTTTGGATCATAAGAGAAGTTAGCTGGAGCCAAGCAGAAATGCGCATCTTCGGTTCCCAGGTTGATGACGTCCGCATTGTCCTCAGTGAATTGAATTATCAGCATAGCCTCCTCCACTGCCAGAAAGGTGCTCAAACCAGAAATGACCTGATGACTCACCGTCCTAATTCTCTCCAGCCAGCCTGTCAGCTCTACTTCATAGAGACCTGGTCTTAGAAAGCGTGGTGGCAGAAAAATATGAAAGTTTGTTCGTCCTACTTGCTGCTGCATTTCAATCTCCTCAGTCCGCTCCGCCGTCTTCTCTGCCAGGCGCCAGAGTCGCCACTTAAAGCTGAGTGGCCCGAACCTTTCGCAGGTGCTCCCAGAACTTACGGCGAAGACTGTCGTCCTGTCCAGAGTCGTGATCCACTGCGGTGAGTTGGGGTTCGAGTAACTAGGATTTTGAAGGTGGATCCTGGTTAGTGAGCAATGTTCGGAGAAACAGGGACGGAGAGGTCGGCGCGGACAGTTTGCGAACCAGCGTGGGCGACTGCTTGAACCCTGTACTGCCCTGGGCTAGGATACTGAACGCGAATGGTGGTCTGATTACTGGCCTTCGGTAAAGTACCCACCAGCATGTAGTTAGGACAGGGAACACAGGCTTTCGGCGCATCTTCTGACGCTCTGAAGATGATATTTACACCGTTGCCAAGGGACACGCAGAGGCAGGCATAACTGGCAAGACCGAGAAACTGCACAGCCAGTAGGCCATCCTCTTTGGGGATTAAGGAACTTGAGACAAGAACCACGCGGAGATCTCGGATCAGCGTATCCACAATGAGATACCTTCTTACTTGGAAAGAGGTTAGGAAGTTGGACATATTCACTTGTACTGCGTACCGGCCAAGCTGATGGGTGAGCAAGGAAAGGACAGTTAGTGGTCAGCTTGAAAATTTAAAAGCAAATTGCATACTAACGTATTTAATTTGAAGTCTGTGGAAAGGTAGTCAGGCACATGTCTATTACTCATTCTCAAATTAATTATGTTTGGGAACAGTTTTCAGTACGAAAGTAAACCACGATCTGGTAAATTTGTCGTCGTTTGGAGATAATGTTATCGAAACAGAAGGTTTTTAAGGGGAACGAAAACAGACTGAGGTCGCAACCGAAGCCGAAATTAAAACGCGACTATGCACAGCACGGTAGGCCAAGCCAGTTGCGAAATGCAGACGCGGAATCAACTAGCTCATTGGTGTGCGGCATATAATCAAGCTATTGTGATGCTTTAGCTCATGCCTGTGGCCCAATAAATAGCCGGTTGAACATTCGATATTTTTTCATCAGAGGGTTCTCAAGCCAAAAATCAGCAATCCATGACCAGCATACCAGAAGTCAAAATTGTATATAATTTTAGGAGTCCAGTAAATATAACAAGCTTTTGCACGTGTTACCCAATCTGGTAAACTACAGAAATTGTGTCTTGGACCCACCCTCCTTCCCCCCTCTCTCTCTGTCATCCATCCATCGGGACAGAGCGACGAATACTCAAAAATGCCACGATGCTCACAAAGCTAGCTGTAGGTCGAAAGAAAGATGTAGGATAGGAATGCTACAGCCGGGCTACAATCAAGGTTTCTGTGTCGTCACTCTCCAGTGTGAGGGCAACCCTGCTCTGTATTTCCAGAGCCAGAACTTCATACTGTTATATCTAATGTTCAATGTTTGTGTTACTGTAAGTTGGCCTGTTATGCTTTTAGGTGTGCATTGGTTTAGTGGGTAAATTTTGGGTGGAGTTTATGCTTAAGATCGGTTTTTAAGGATAATTTAAGGGAGTAATTAGTTTAGAGGACTTGGGCTGTTCTGAATGTGGCTATGAATTAAACTTCGAGTTAGAGCTGGCAGTTGGACTTAGGGTATCGTGTTAGGACACAGGGTGAGCGTTGCAGCATAGGCATAGTGTATTGACTTAAAGTCAGAGTTTAGAGTTTTTCAGCCCGTTTACAGTCCACGTACGCATCCTTTTTTTTAATAGCGCGCTCTTTGCATTAGGTCTTTCTGTAGTGTTTAAGCAAAATTATAGGCTTCACTGCTACTTTTAATTCTATTGTTCTCATTGGACGAACACGTTAGACTCTTACCTCTCATGGACCCCACCTGATCGTCATCGCAGGGGGTGCGAAGGGAGTCCGATGTTCGGTGGAAGAATGTACGATCGCTGATGCATGGACCTCGGTTTTTACCTCAGATTTTACCAGCCCGGGATTGGGTTGTGCTGGCTGAAGAAAACGACCATGCCCAAAATAGTCAATCCAGCTTCCCCGTTTTTTTTTCCGGCGATGGTCACAGACTGTGATCCACCATAATCACTGAGAACTGGAGGCGGAAAGCCCAGCGCGACCTCCCCCAGTATTCTATCTTCGAAAATTAATTCCTAAGTATGTGCAAGCATAGCGAATGCATCCTATAAATATTTTAACTCCTTGTGTACAAAGTTTCCATATCTGATGCTGGTCAGGGTTATAACTTCAAGCATGAATCCAAAATTTTTCAGTGAATAAAGTTCTTGCTCTAGCAATCGCGCCTTCTGCTTCTCAAGATCTCGGTTTATCCTTCTGACTTGGTGAAATTTAGCCTGTGGTTGACTAAAAACGCTTATTTTCTTACAAAATAAGACCTACAGATGGTTGATAAACAAGTGCCTTCACGAATATATTCAAACAATATAAATTTCGGTATCATTTCAGTATAATTTCGGTATTTCAGTGCTGCATCACACAACAAAAGGGAAGCAATCGGAACGAAATTCCCTCTGCTCCCGTTCGACAGCCAAGCTGCTGCATTTATAAGTTAGCTGAGTAGCCACGTGCAAAACTTGAAAATCACGTAGTTTGAATTCTTCTACGGCTTTGCGCAGGGATGCCTTGTATGGACACCTACACAGGACACGGGGACGGAAAGTGCCCAGAGTACATGTGGCTTTGCGTCCAATTCCGGGAAAATTGACGTTTATAATCAAGGTGAGGATTAGGGTTATTTGTAGGGTTAGGTTTCTGTTTAAGGGTTAAGGTTAGACACAGGCAGCTTTACTCTTCCTGAACTCTATCGTAAGCCCACATAATTTAAGCGGACGGGGCGGTTCCTATTCCCATGTCCTGTTTAGGCGGCCATACAAGGCAAACTCTACGGGCCTTTCTTACTTTACAATGCTACTTTATTGTTTTCCGAAGTTAGTACGACAGGAGCTTTTTCCAATCTTTGGTAGTCTGCCCTAACCCTGGTTGTGCGATCTTCCACCAGGACATTTTTTCGGACCATAAGCACACGTGCCCACCCAGGGGCACTATGCAGAAGGTGTATGGATCAGGTCTATCGGCTAGATCAGATTAGCATGACCCAGCTAAATTGTCAGCACTACCATTTCTGATGGACGTGTGACAGTCCGATCCCGTGATCGTCAGCTCAGTTTTTGATAAGATTGGCCTTCTGTCAGCCTCTCGCTCCCTGCCAATGCATCACTGAATCGCGTACGACTTCACTTTAGTGTAGAGAGAGGGCCCTACGCCAATCGGCGCTGCCTCCTTTGGTGATTGTGTGCATGCGGACCCCGCTCAGACAGAGCAAGGTCACATACCCGCGATCGGGGACTAAACATCTCAAACGTCGGATGCGCACGCACAGGCTTGTAGGGAACGTGCGGTGACTGCTATCTGAGCTTTCTGCACGCTCTTTGTCCTCAGTAAAAAAATATATTCACCCTAATCTGTATTCACTGAGTGGTGATTTGGGACTTTCGCAGGTTGAACCATCGCATATTTCAACCGCTGTCCCATTTTATGCAGCCGCTGACCCAATGGCTGAACTTGACTCTAAACTCACCTCTGAGCCTGATATGAGCAACTACCTCTTCAAGTTCAAAAGCCGCGTATCGCACAACCCCTTTCGCGACCCATTGTTAGGTAAAGCGTAATGAGCCATAACTATGTAAATAAAGTAAGTAGGCAGGTCTTGGGCAATAACCTAATGAGTTTAGGTACCCCACCCTTACCTGCGGGACTTCCAGCCACCCACCCACCGCACCAGTGTTTGAGGTTTCGTATGTGCGTGCCCCCTGCCAATTGCACTATACTCCGGTCAGTCTCCCTGACTTCAAACTTAGAAATTATGCCATCATGGCTCGTGACGTGCAAGTCAACAAACGCCCAAAGTTTCTATTTGAGGTCATGCTAGTTTCCACGGACGCATTTATATGCACCTAATATAACCACCTTACTGAGACTGCATTTAGCCAGTACCTGATAATCTTCAGGTTCTTGAAAGCCGACCACCCCTCCGAATACTCTCTGTTCATTCGATCTTGCACATGTGACCGTTGCTCATAGAAATCCTAATTTTGATAAAGGAAGGCAATCAATAGATTGCCGTGCGCAGATAATTGCACATACCTCGGTCATCTCAAAGAGGTAAAATGGTTCACGAAAGGTGACGTTTAAGACAATGATGTTCGTTTCAATGTGTGTGATGATGATATGGGTCTTCTCGATTGTGCCATCCATTGCCACTGGAGTCAAACGGACGCGGTCGTTGAGGGTAAACCTGTTATTTCGCTTGCCATACCCCTGCACATTCGTATCTCCAATGAAGACGTCCAAAGCCGCCGCGAATAGCGGTTTGAAGTATCCGATCTGAAAAGAGTAAACGGAAAAATAACCATTCTGCTCATTTTCTAGAGCACGCTACACGTGTACAAAGGTACTTAGTAGAGTGCCTAACTCACGCAATGTGTGAGCAAAATTTGACCGAGTAGATTACCGTATATTTTGGTCTTGTTATTTTGGTTCTTTGAGGGATTTTGAGGCTTAGAACGCTTTTTACTAAAGGACATTGCAAGTTCAATCTTATATATTGACGGAAAACAGACAGGATTTGGGCAAAATCGGAGGTAGCCGGACATCCAAGAAATTTCCTACGCTACCTACTATCGTAGAAAAAATTAAATCGTTTCTTTGCATTATGCTATAAAAGTACATCAATTTAAGCAAGGAAGGTTTAAAATAAAAACCTACTGGAACCGGAAAATCTGATCTTAATTCAAGGACGATTGGGTGAAGACAAGTGTAAGCAATCGCTTTGTTTTCCAGAAATAAACAATGAATTTAGCCTGAATAATTAGATTTGCAAATTTCCGCCGCATTTTGCTACAAAACGTTGTTAAAACTCGTTTACTAGAGTTTTGTTTTACGACGCCAAAAATTGGAACAGTAAAAACACGCAAATATGCCTTGAAGATAGACGCCCAGAACAACGTATGGTAAATTGGAAACATGCAATAAGACACTTTGTTGTATAATATAGTTTCCGCTAATCCGCAACACTTCAGAAACCTGATCAGCAGAAGATCAGCCATTTTTTTCAAAAATCTAAGTAAATATTTGGATACTCTCTTGTTCAATTGCAATCTTAGAACAGGGCATAAAAGCGAAACAACTTTACTACGAAACGCCCCAATATCACGTGAAAAGTGAGTTCTTTCACTTTCAGCAGAAATATATCACTAATTTGTCAGGGAAGTTCAAAAACCGGCCACACGTCCCCATTTTTATTTTGACTTACCCTTGGATCAAAGTATAAGCTACGCAGGCATCCATCGGCGAAGTATCAAATTAAAGAACTTTTGAAAGAGTTAACTTATTTGAGGATGTTTTCAGGTAACGTTCGACAGTAACTACCGAGTTTTATCGTGGAAGTTCATCTTTCACTTCAACGAGTTTTCGTAGTTTGGTTGAATCTACCACTCTGACTGAAATGGTCATCTGCATCAGAAATAATACCCAAAAAGTTCACCACTTTGGTAGTCGCCTTTAATAACTATTTTTCTTTTAGGTTTTGATAAACTCGTAGAACAGGATCTAAATTTTTTGTCAATCAATTGAAAGCAGCCGAAATGGCGAAATATTCACCGGCATTTTGGGGGTCATCTTAAACTTATTGTAATCCAATATCAAAAATTGCTATAAATAAATTTGACGAAAGGATATTTCCCTCAAAATGCGTAACCTGACGTGCATATGATTTCATCTGACGCTTCACAATTACAGCGAGTTTTAACGTTTTCTTCAGAATTTGTCGCCTTTTTATAAAATCGATATTGTGAAACAAAGTAATATTAATTTTCACATTTCCTTTAAGATTTAAATTCGCTTAATTTTGTTCATTATTATTTCAAAGCTTTGGCACAGGCGCTGGTGCTGGATTGCGAGTGATTAACAATCTTTCATAAATTTTGGCCTTTTGAACGAGTTAGGTTCTTTGTTGTATGCGGTCATGTTGATAGGGCTCACTGATTGCCTGGGATGAAAACCGTTTTTGGTCATGTGAGATACTGTTGTGCAAGTAAAGATATCTAGTTTACACTCAGCATAAAGCTAATTGGTAAATTTTGGGGCCATTTCTGCCAATTTTCTGCTGCTATAGGGAATTCGACCGCCTGGTGGATCCGCAAATGTACCCATGCGAAATTTGATATAAGTTATGGCACCAGTATGTTACGTTAGCCACCTAAACAATCAGTAACTCCGGGCTCGTAATAGGGGTTTTACGGGTAGTTATCACACCGTAGATGCGTGATAATATAGAATACAAAATATGTAAGTTTATGCCACTTTTTATGAAAAGGCGATATATAGGGAACCATAATGCGTGTGATAATTAAAAAGCAACAAAAATCTACTTCTTATAACTGACAGAGATTCGAATAAACCTTCACGAGAAACATTGCTACAGGCCAGGAACCAATGGGAAATACAACCAATCAGAAAGAAGAACAATACGTGCCAAATAGACCAACTGTGATAATATACTGCCAGGTGATAAAATGCACATGAACGCTGATGAAGCATAGGACGAACAAACAGACGAACAAGGAGAAAGTAAAATAAGGTGAGAATAAGAGAATTAATGAAATTAATAAATTATCTAAATAATAAATATCCTGTGAAAATTTGAGGAAGTAAACAATAGGAGCTGGCCCAATCTTAGAGCAACTGGCATGGAAAACTATTCCTGTCGCATGCTGCCAAAGTATATCCGGTAAGCGCGCCTCCACAATACCGACGTCAACGCACGAGTGAAAATAGGCCACTATAAGTATGCTTTGTAAGTTTTTTATGTACATAAAGTCCACTGTAGTGAACTGTCTTCCTATGTATTTTTGTATATCATCCGTTTACAAATACCAAGAATGCAGAACACTGGTACTCTAACCGAGCCAAATTGAAGTCGAAACGACCTGTGATATCTAAAGAACTTGTGTGTTCTAGGGTGTCAACGAAATCTCAGCGTGGTTTACTAATAAGTCCTAGTGGAAATACAATTTGGTGATTCAACGTAAGCTGCTATATCGAATATCAATGACAGGGATTTCGAATAATGTACTAAGAACTCGTGTGCGCCCAATCACCGTTTACTAAATGTTTCCATGTGGATGGTGCAATGAGGTAACTCTGTTTTTTCAATACACTTCGTCAGAAGAAAGAAACCGTTTGACCGATAAGGCCCAAGGTCTGTAAAGTAACCGAGGTAAACTTAAGCCAAAATGACAGGAGTTACGTAAAGCGTGCATTGCATGGTGATTACAGACATGGATAAATGTAAGGACAATATCCCCGAACGACTAAGTGCAGCATGCATTTTACATTGGAAGTTAGAAACCGTTAGCAGGTACCGAGAAGGCCTATTGTTATCGGTAAATATAGTTGAAACGGTAAGGTCCCACCAAACTACCCCAAGCCACTGGGTCAACGTCTACTAGCTGCAGCAGAAGCGACTGCCATAAGGTTGAAGAAGCTGGTCTTGTGCGCACAAAAGAACCTTGTGCAAGCTCCGTGCTTAGCCTGGCCAACGGCCGATCAACTGCACGCATTCTCCCGCGCCATCTCTGTCCTCCCCTTCCCCTGGAACGGCTCTACCAACCACTCACTGCCGCTTATCGTACCGTTTCTTATCACACTGTTTCTTTTGCACACCTCTCAGCCAACCCGCACAAACGGACGAATATTATCGATTTTATTTTTAAAATTTCCACAACGGCCTGAAGAGAAGTTATTGAAAGCAGCGCGTATGCTCGTCAAGTCGTGGGAACTTTCAAAACTTTAAGCTAACCCTACTAAAAACATATAGTAGTTAGTTATATTTATTTAAACCAGGCGGCAATTGACTTTCACCAAATTACCAACAGAGGCCTCATACTTTTCATGTGAATTATTAACAAATAATTAAGCTTTGGAACAGCCAATTAATGTCTTGGTTAACTCCTGGTTAACTTCATTCCAATTAATTCCTGTGAATTGATAAGACACAATTTACGACGCTCTTACGAAGGTGCATTAGACACAGAAACGGTATCGTGCCAATTTACATCATTAACTGAACACCAGAAGAAATATAGGCCACGAATCAAATGGATTTTGGGCCTCCGATGAGGACTCAGTCAACAGGTCAATCCGGAGCTTGGGGCATTCAGGGCATAGCGGATCTACCTCCGGACTGGCGTCAGTAATGTTTGACTGTCTACTACCCTCTGTAACTGTTTCCTGTACTGTGGCCACTCTTATCTCTGACGATGGACTCGTGTAAGATTTCGAAACATCAGATGAACTAAGACTTGTTTGCGACGTCGAACAGTTTTCTTCTTCTTCACTGCATCAAGAACTGCATGCGATGACTGCACACCTAATATTGACATAGGTTGCAAATTGGCAGGCACGTATAATCGACACCGCATTCGAGCAGCTAATGCGCACTGCCAAAATTTAGTATTTAGAATGTATCCTCTCGGCTTACGACTGATATCTCCAAAATTAATCTGTGGAGCTCTCTGAAAAAATAAATGTTCCTTAATTGCTGTAAATAATTCCACTGATACAAAGGGAACATGGAATAGATCCGTTATCATTCTTCATCTCACATGTGGTGAATCATCGAACCTAACGTTAATTATATACACGTTGACCTCGACTTCTTTGATCCAGTAAGTGTTTTATTTACAATATCTTACTACGAAATGACTAGGAAACTTAAGCCATGGCAGATTAATTTTATTTTTTAGTCTGAATGAACACATATTTGTCGCGTTTAATTAAAAGACTATTTTGGGTAAGAAAGTAAGCGATGGATCATACACCATGCACAAGGTATAATGCCTTGTCAATTTCTGAGCATTAAAAAATTAAACCTTGTATAACTACTTATATAAATACCAGGAGAGAGATTATCCGAAGAAAGATTATCCGTGAAAGTCTACCAATAGCTTTCGAAACTCACATTAAATAATGCGCTATGAAACGGACGCTAAGTCAAATTGCCATTAACTTTAGTCTTGAAGTTAAAAACGGTCATTCAAAGACAATTTTCTAGATTGTTGCTGGACTTTTGTAAAAGTTGGCTGCTCTAATGTCTCTATGTAGATGCATTTTGCTAATTTTTCCCATTACCTGGCAGCCGTAGGCTTGGAGATGTTATACAAATACAGACAAATTGTTTAAACTAACCTCGAAAGTCTGTCTAACAGTGGAGATCTTGTTTTCTAGTAACACTTGACAGAGGCATATATTGTCTCTCAGCATTGAGTGACGAAGAACAAAAGGCGAGGTAAAATCCTGTGGGGAAACAACATCTGGTGTGCCACCGTCACCCCAGTCAACAATTACACGCACGCCGGCCGCTAGCTCCGTTTTAGGACCTTTGTATTCCACCTGAATAGCAATTTCACCTAAGATAGTGAAGATAAAATCAAGTACTTATACATTGGCCTATAGCTCACAGGCTCATTCACAAAGGGTGAGTTTCAAAAAATAATTGAAAATGAGAAGATTCGATCGATTCCTACGTCATTTCTACTTTATAAGATGAGGAATATACAATAATCGATGAGGTACTCGAGTCTCCTGTTACTCAGCAAAAATCTATATAAAACTTTACGAATAAAATGCTAATCAGAATAATAAAGTAGATATTTACAAAGGATAAATGCTGGATGGGAGTCCACTCCGAGATGAGGTCAAGCACGCTACACAGTAACTATGCAAAAGAGATACTTACCAATTATGGGGTAAGAAGACAAGCAACAGCGGCCAAGATTTTTCAATTTTTTTATTTATTTTTATGACCTCCATAGCAACTTACTCTCTTCTAGGAACACTCAAGCATTTTCACTTGGCCTTACTACACGCCAATATGTCTCCTTCTACACATTAGTCATATAAGAGGTGAAATGTTGGTCTGATGACAATTTGAAAGTTCCTTTGACCCACTTGTGAAAAACTCGGCGGCCTCGGTGGAATTCGAACCCACGCCAGCAAGGGGAAAGCTTTAGTACAGCCAACGCTCTAGCCGACTGAGCTACGAGGCCCCACCGGGAGCCGTGACTTTAATCACACTTGGGTAAATTTACCCGCCCAGCCTACTGCAACGTATGCAATCCACCAATACTGATACAGTAAGCTGACTGCCTAAGCAGGATTTCCTAAGCAATCAATCTAGAATCCACCAGATGACTACCAGGCACAAGTAATTAGTAGAGGATTTTGGCATATTTGATTAATTCATTTGACCCACTTGTGAAAAACTCGGTGGCCTGTACACCAAAACACGTTGGCGCAGGGACGGAGACTTGCACTGGATATCAGTGAGATTAGACTTTAAATGCATCAAACTCACTCGCTCTTCCACTCACTTACCTGAATCCGGTGTCAAGACTGAGTCAAGGCTCCTGGTGGGGCCTCGTAGCTCAGTTGGCTAGAGCGTTGGCTGTACTAAAGCCTTCCACTTGCTGGCGTGGGTTCGAATCCCACGGAGGCCACCGAGTTTTTCACAAGTGGGTCAAAGGAATTATTCAAATCTGCCAAAATCCTCTACTAATTTAAAAGTTGCTACCGACGATATCCCCACAATCATGCAACCAAATAAAAATAATATAAAGCCGACCAAAGATATGAAAACCAGAAAAAAACAGTTAGCTAACAACTCAAGGGAAACTGCGGGTCTTAAAATTGAAAATTGCCGGCATTGTCATCTGCCAAGGTCTTCATATTTTTGACATGAAGAATTCACCCGGAGTAGTGACAGGAAGAAAGGAAAGAGTGAATGTCTGCAGCATAGCCGATCACATGGGAGAAGGTTCTTTGGAGGCTCTCCTGTGACCTGGTTGGTGACTGACAGGAAAACACTGAAGAACTAAGAAGCTCTGTGACATTCACCGTCTGATTTTGCTTTACACCAATCGAAAACCAACTGACTAACACGACGTGTGGACTAGCAGGTGCGCTACAAAGGTGTAGGTCAAAAACAACATTCCACGTGCTATTCACTGGATTAGAAGGAATCTAAGGGATAAAAAAATAACGCAATGACTGACCAGTTCCTCATAGGAAATTTACGATTTTTTTCCAACGTTTTCAGCAACAGGGCTCATGGTCTACGCCTTGAAGTCAACTTTGGATTTGCATTTGGCAACATAACATACCGACTCTTGCGTACGACGACCTTCACAATTTAATCCATGGTGAGATAGGCAGAGGTATTTTGAATTACGCATAAATTATTCTATAGTGATATATTACTTGCGCCGCATCTAATTCACTCACTAATTCGACTTCTCACTTACCCGGTGTCTTGCCAGAGTCAAGACAATCAAAGTCGGGATCAGGCGCAGTGGTTGGCAGAGCTAAACAGCCTGACTATGCACACGAGAGTTCGACCGTCATAGTCCGACGATTTATATTGCATGCACCCCAGTAGGGCGGTGCAGGGACGGTAACTTGTGCGCAAATTAATAGACTCACACGGCGTCTACCGCGCTCTCTCTTCCCTTACCCGCCTGTGCCCGGTGTGAAGCCTTTGTCGGAAGATGGAAAGCGGGGATGGGCGCAGATGAAGCATCTCCTATGGAGCGGGAGTGTGGGGTGCGCCATGAGCCTGCACCTACGCTAACCCATGTTGGGCACGCCCCATTCTTCTGAATTTTTTATGGGACCTCAGCTTAAATAACGCCAGCCACACCCTCATTTGGTCCATGTGTTAGCCCAGCGCATATACCATGCTTCCCGTTAAGGAAGCACATATACACACGCCAGTTTGACCGTTGTTTTTGACGATATCCACCGTATACTCCACAACACGTTGGCGCAGGGACGGAGACTTGCACTGGATTACAGTGAGATTAGACATGCAATGCATCACCCTCACTCGCTGTTCCACTCCCTTACCTGAATCCGGTGTCAAGACAGAGTCAGGCAGGCTGGAGATTGGAGAGTGCACAGGCCCATGCACTGTGGTTCAACACAAACAAGAAGACTACAACACAAGGAGGGGCGGTTTGGATCCCATTTGAGTGGGAGTGCCATGGTGGCCGCATTAAGAAGGAGCCATTTCAACCTGACTCTCAGTCCGCCAGTCAGCCACTCCACACAAAACACACATTGGGCTGACCACGCGCTCCGAGTTATCTCGTCAGTTGGCAACCTTCCAAGCCACGGTTTTAAGCGCATTGTGATAGTTACAAACTCATCAGATTGTTTATAGTGAGGAACATGGGCTGAGCCGTCAATCTCACTCTCTCCCCCACCCCCAAAATCAGACCACTGTCCGAGCCGGTCATTTGTCTGATGCGGAAGTGGGCGCAGCTGCTGGTGACCCCGTCTACGCGTACTACATAAACGATCTGGTCCCCCAAACAAAAGCAACAGGATTTCACACAGCAGGGGGTTAAACCGTGCACATCTCACATGTATGAGGTAGCCAAAGGTCACGTTAAGAAGAACTCATTGCAGCCTGGCTCTCAGACTACCAGTCAGCCACTCCACACAACACACACTGTACTGACTGCGTGGTCTCAGTGTAATTGTTATTTGACAACCTTTCAACCTACGGTGCTTATCGCCCCGTGATATTCTCAATCTCAGATTACACATGCACATACACAGGAGCCGAGGGAATACTTTCTACTCAATGGGAGATGCAGGCTAAACTAATGTTTTGTGTGGTGTGGCGTGTGATCATGTGTTACACAAAGGCCCATGAAGAGAGATGTAGTGATATGGTATAGCTGGCGGTGTTCTACCGTAGGTTTTCATGGAGAAGCATGGGGCCTAATAGACACATGCAGTGCGTGGTTGTGCGTGGGCAGTGTTGAAAGTTGAGTCGACTGCGGCGGGTGTAGGTTGGTTGTCCTATGACTGGTTCGCCGATCTCTGTGCGATTGATTAGCAAGTGACCTAACACGCACACGACAGTCCAATCGTGGTAGTCAGTAGATATCTGCATATGCTCCACATTATGGCGGTGCAGGCACGGTGAATTGTGTGTGGATTAGTTTTGAGTGATAATAGACGTGTGCAACAGGTAACGCACTCTCTCGTCCCTCACCCGTCTGTGCCCGCTGTCAAGACATAGTCAAAAAGACTTGGGCGGTCGGGCACAGGTGGCTGGCACGGCCAGAGTCTCCGCTTATCGTACCAGCACGCTTGAATCAGGTCCCATCATGTGAGAGTGTCGTGAATGTCAAGTGGCTGGTGCAGCGTGAGCCTGCTCCTACACGTGCCCATGTTTGGTACGCTCTCCCCGATGTTAGGCATTTTTTATTGGACCACATCCCGTACCCTGATCTGGCCCCTATGCTGCTCCAGCGCATCTACCAAGGGGCCTCGTGTAGGGGGTACAAACACAGGACAGTTCGACCTGCAATTTTGACGAGTTCCAACGTATGCTTCAGAGAAAGTTGGTGCAGGGACGATGATGTGCGTTAGTGTGTTGTTAGAGTAGACTTGCACTGCATCTACCTCAGTCTGTTCCACTACGCCACCTGGGCCCAGTGTCAGTTCATTTCAGTTTCAGTTCAGTTTTATTAAGGGAAAGATAGGGGAACGTCTTTTAGCTCCTTATTGGTTACAAAATGGCTAAGAAAACACCGATTTAAAGGAAAAATTGAAAAGACGTTGTTTCCATAATGACATGAGAAAAAAGCAACCGTCGGCTAGTTGACAAAATACACTTACATGACTATTTACTTATTGTTAGTAGTATAATTACATGCGATTTGAATATAAGGGGGTTTGATATGCATCGAGTTTGGGCTTAAAGGAATAACCGGTGGTTGAGAGAACAACATCCATGGGCAGAGCGTTCCACGCCGCAACCACTCTCTTACTGAAAAAGTACTTGCGTCCATCGACCCTTGCTTTACCTCTGCGTAGTTTTAAAGGGTGACCTCCCAAGTTGGGCGTTAGTCAGAGTGAAATAATCATTGGGAATAAATTAACAGTCCAGGTTATTCATAATGCGAAAGGTTAGTATGAGATCTCCTCAAAAGTTGCCTGTAGGAAAGGCGGAATAAGTTAAGGGTCGATAGTCTGTTTTCATAGGTTAGCGTTCACAAGCCTTCAGTCATTTTTGTCGTCTAAGATGGTAAGTTAAGAAGATTTGAGGGCGCAACACAAACACACACACAGGCCTGTTCCACCCTAAATGCACCCAGATTTCACACAAACACCAAAGCTGGCGGCTACTCAGATCAGAAATCAGTGGGAGTGCCATGGAGAGCGGATAAAGGAGGGAGCATTGCAGCCTGACTCTCCATCCTTAGAGGAGAACCAAATTATCCTGTTAGCTGACAGGCTTTCATGCCGCGGCTTTAAGCGCACCTTGATAGATTCAGGATCATTAATAATGACAAATATGCACTGATTTTCGATGAACTCACTTTCTCTCTGTTTTCTCCATCAACCACCGGTTGACTCTCTGAGAAGGTGAGTCACCTGATGCAGGGATTAGGCACATTGGATGACAGACCTAAAGAAACCACTTACATTTGCCAAGCACGATCCTTCTCCCAGCAAAACCAACCAGGTTTTCACATAAAAGGGAGTGAGGTACTTGTATCTCAATCCATTAGTCCGCTATTCCACTTAAACAGGCACTGGGCTGACCACGAGGTCTGATTTCAATCAATAGTCAACAACCAGGAATTTTCGCCATCAATGATGGACTTACGTATGTTAGTTTGTTCAAAGTGAGGAATATATGTTGAGTGCTGTTGGTCTGCTACCACTTGTTGGAACACTTTGATGTTGGGCATTTGATTGTCTGCGTGCTCTTTCTACTAACCCCAGCAACCACAAAAACACGGATGGTCACCTATTCTTGCGGCTCGGTTATACTCGGTGTAACCACTCCCTCAACGACGAGTTGCCAAACTATATTAGGATTGTCCAGCAGTGCTGCCTCAAACCTAAAATAGGCTAGGTGCAGTAATATGATCCTTTCGCTGTTGGTGTCTTCCATTGAGTACGCTTAATTTCGGGGTAAGTTTAATGTGAATTTATTGGTATGGTTAGGTCTAGAGCAAGTATTTCAGTTCTGGTAAGTGCTAAAATTGGTATTAGGACATGGAAATATGCGCCCCTTCTTGATTTGTACTATAGGCTACCAGTTTTACCTAGGGGGTTCGTATTACCGTGTCCTATCTCCTTTTTTTCGATGAAATTGGTGTTCACGCTCAGCCGCATCATAAAAATCAAAAATATTGGCCATCTTTGAGGGTTATCATCAATCAATACAAAAGACAAATTTTGGAGTACTTCTTGGAATTTCGGATTCGATACCTCCTAAATTTTTTTTTGAGTGTTCCTAAGAATGACAATGAAACTAGCGGAAAAGCGTTTTCAGAAGGTAGATGATGTTAAAAATAATCGCTGGAGGCACTAACCAGCAATTGTTCCGAAGAATATAAAATAAGGTTTTGAAAAGTAAAAACCTGGGTAGGACAAGTGCACATCATCTATTAAACATATTTTGAAGGGGATTAACGTTGTTAAGTGGTTATCATGAACCAAAAAATTAAATAAATACTTTAGTTTACTAGTTACCTCCTCCTTCAATAACCTAAAAACCCCTGAAACCCAAATAACAAACGTTGTTGCATAAAAGATTTTATCTTCAGGAGATCATAGTGGTACCGGATGCGAGCTAAGTTAAGGTAGCAATACGTTTTTATCAGTCAGCAAAATTTGGGTGCCTCAGACTCTAAGTGGATAAGCATGGTGCATGTACCTGTATCTAAAATCACAAAACTGGGTTCTGGAGGCAGTTTACCTGGTGGTCCGACGAACGGATCCTTCACAGTAATTTCCAGATCTTTGATTGGTCTTCTCACTTCTTCAGTGACCGTACACATTTTCCAATCTAGCTCCCCAGTGACATTGACAGCGTAGGTGTAGAAGCCGATGTCCTGGCCAGAAATTGACAGAGGAATGCTTCCCGATGCTAAAACATTAACAGACACCAACTTAACATGTGCATTTATTAAAACAACTCAGAATAAGTAATATTTATTAAGTGGACTGTAATTGTTTTCACGACTTGCTCAGCTGCATCACTTTTGTCACGTTACCCACTACAAATCCAATCGCCGGTAATTGCAAGATCACCAGAATACTTACCATATCTCTTTTGATTTCACTGGGTTATTATTTCCAATTCGAAATCTTTGGCGTTATTTCCCGGATTTAATGTGTAACTCCACTAAAAAAACAGATAACAGTTACTCCTGTTATACTATTAGGAGTTTAATATTACTTTTAGCGTTAGGATCCATGGACGAGGCACTTAACGGAGACCCTGTGCAAAACATTGAGAAAAGTCACTTTCCTGCCATATTTTGGTTTTATTCCTCCAACGATGTGCCGCAACAGACCGCTCAATTTAAAGGACGTATTGGGCATGATCACATGTGGCCAGCAAACCTTTATATAGACCTAACCTTAACCCTATCACCAACACTAAGGCTACTTAACTCACATGATCAAATAGGTAATATTAGTAAACTATAGGGTTTACCTATTTAATTATTGCTGGCGTTTCCAGTTGAACTTGTACAATTTATTCAAGGTGCTGGGCATTTGGAAATAATCATGACACACTGACAAAATGCTTTGATTCAACTAAGTCTTGACTACCCCAGATGCCCGCTTTGCTTGTGAATGGCGAGAAGTACTTACTGCCCTCAAGGAAACCATCTTTTTGACTGACGTTTCGTTTTTTTCGGGTGACAGCAGATAAAAACGGTAACTGGCGCTCCTCTAAAGCTCGAGATCGATCGATATCACATCCTTCGCTGTTTGGATGCAGGTGAACATAACTAAAACTCGTGCATACACAATTTAATCTGCGATTAACAGCAACAGCATCTGGCTCCCTGCCTGGCAGAACCCAGTCGTGGTATATGACCGCTGATCTACTTGTAATGCCCAAGGACAGAGTAAATTTTTTCATTAGTCGTGTTGCTTCCCACACAAGCATATTTTCCCTGAGGCAAGAAACCTAGCCCATCGGCAATATCTTTTATATCTCTTCACTCCCTGACCAAATAACTCATTTTATAACAACCTTAAAAGCACCTCCAAAAACGATCAACTTCAACTATATTGGTGGCAAAATGACCTTGAGGACGACTTGGAGGCCCTCTGCGTTACCTTTAACGCATTTAACGCAGATAGTAGATATGAGCCTATTGGCGTGGGGGAAATTGAGGGCGACTAAAATGGGTAAACGTTAACTGTGTTCATTGAAGAAAATGTCTCAACTACCATGGCTCACAGTGTCCTCCTTTTTTAAAATTACATGCGCTGCAATCAGAAATAATTAACCACTTTTCAGGTCCTCCCAGCATCAATGACCTTAACCATCTACCCATTCACACTGATTGGGAACGTTTAAAGTGCATCGAATGAACCACTGCAGGCTTAAAGCATAAAACCAGTAGAAGGAAGAAAAGAGGGTCTTCCGTTTTCACGATCTCTGTAGTTTTAGCCGATAGCAATTGTTAAATGACAGTCTGACCTCTCGTAATTCCCCTTTAGCGACACCTTTATAACTATATCCATACTATTAATTTGGTTTCAGTAAGCCTTTTTGTGTAGATGAATTTTGACCAAATAGAATTTGCAACTAGCAAGCGAGACTTCAATGGCTGTACGGCTGGTGGCGGGGCTCGAGAGTGAGCCATAAGGCACAATCGGGATGAGTATGTCATCTTATACAATCAGTGAATTCTCCAAATCTGTTGGTAATTTGCCAGGGAGGCAAACGATTACGCAAAGTCTTGTTGATGACCTTACGCAGCAGCCTGCGTCATGGACAACATTCAACCACTGGGTGATCGGTTGAATATTATACAGAGCTTGTCAGTGTTATAGGGACGAATGAACTGTCGTCGGTGCATGCAATAATACTTCAAGCAGAGGCACAGTGTTCTAAGAAAAGTTGGGAGCTGGCTCACTACAAACATGTAAAATTTTTCCGTACGGCATAACTGACAAAGGAACAACAATAAAAGCTCTGAATTTCAAAAAAACACGAACTCACGCTCTTTAATAACTTTCTCGGAGATCTGGTCAGTGGGACCTCGAAGCTCAATTCGTACGTCGGACAGGCTTCTCAAGTAGACATCAATTACATTGTCCTCCCCTGACTTCACAACTGGCCTTCGGAGGGTGCAGCCAAAATTGAGGATTCCATATGCCACAAGTACTTCCTCCCCGAAACTCAACCTCGAAGTCAGCATTGACAGTGTGGCGGTAATGTTATGAGTTCCCCTCTGGGTATACTTGTAGTATACCCGAGTACCCTCCACATAATTTTTGTAAGTGAATTGAGCACCCTCTTCGCCCCAATCCACCTGGAGTTCTAGTAGAGGCGTGGGGTGCCCACTGATTCGATCGAACCACAAGTGCAGCGGCTGGCCAATGGGTAGCCGTGTAGTCTCCATGTTCAACACGTAGTCACCCATCGGTGCTGCTACGATGTAGGTGCGGCATTCGATGCTCCGTTTGCCCACGTTGTGCACCGTCACGCAGATGGAGTACGAACCGGCTTCGGCGTAGGTGTGCCGGAAGATCTGTGGACTGGGGAGGGGCAATAGGGCCTGGGCGGGAACATGAAGACTAAGGTCGCCCCCGTCCGATAGGTCGATGCTATAGGATGTTCCTCCCAGCACTGTAACGGTCACTTCAACGGGCTTGTTGATAAGCCCCTGGCTAAATTATTAAGGGGGGAGGCGTACGAGGTAAGACCGCGGTGCTGTGTTATGACTGCTATCCGGATGACACCATTTTAGTGCTCTGTCATCAGCTAAACAGCCGTGACGCAGATGTTTAATCTCACAAAATGTAAACAAAAGTTTTAAAATGTTTTATAAGTTCCGAAAATATTACTTGAGTGAGGTTTAAATACTTATTATCATATACTCTTATCCCAAGATATCTCGGTCACTTCAGGATACCGTCTTTTGAACTAGTCTCTTTCCGATTGCCTGCAAAAATTATAGTCTGTAACAAACGATTGCTTAAGTTATGCGAAGTTTTCCATCTAAGTTTCGATATCCACTGAGATTTTATTTATTTTTTTAGAAAACATGTGGGAAAATATTCATTCATGTAGACCTTTTGTAGCAACATATGTTTTCGTCAAATTTTATACTTCCAGAATGAACATTTTTCAATTTTAAAGAATTTTAAAATTATGGAATTTTGAAGTCAATAAAATATTCGCGCATGGAGCATCGTATCGCTGCATTTAATCATGCTGCTTATCAAGTATAAAGAAATGTGCTTTTTTCCTTAGAAAGAATGCATATAACATGTTGATTTGAAACCCTTAGCGCCAATAAAACCGCTGGTCAGGTTCAAAATTAATTGGGAATCGGAGCAATTTCTTAAAGCCGAAAGATTCCGTTTCTTCATGTATAAAATGGAAACAAGACGTAATTTTATAGCTTTTTGTTACAAGAAAAAATGTTTTCGTGCATTTTTCTATAAGCCATATTTGAATTGACAAAGGCAACGAAAATAAATTTTAAAAAATTCCACTACAATAATAGTAATTTATACGTAGTGTTCATTTCGCTGGGGGCCGGAAATAGGCTCATTTAAAAGTCAAATCCAGAAAGCTATACGGTTATAAATAGTACAAGTAATTTGACAGTCTGTCTACACGAGCGTTCCAGACCTGATTCCTGACCTATACTTACTATAAATGAGTATTGGTGACAGTCGTAGGAGATGGCTTCCTATCTGATTAAAGGGACTTGAAAAAAATATCAGATCATAAAAGAACAGGGCTGAAAGAAATAAATTGGAAACGATGTCCAACTGCAAATATTACGAAAAAAGTTGGAAGTTTGCTAGATAGCCGTGAAAAATAATTAATGTGATAGTAAGGATAAATTGCAAATCTGGCGGGAAAATCACAATGAAAAAGGGTTAAGTTTTATATGATCAGCAATCATCCCAAGACATTACCTGTGCCTCCATTCTTAAAATATAATAATTATCCTTATTTTCAAGTCACAGAATGTTTCAAATGCTTCCTTGCGATCGGACTGGTAATTAAGAATTGTTTTTTAGCAAGCTCGTAACGCACAAATCAACTTACCGGTTTGCCAGCTTAGCCGAATTGATATGCTCTCGATTTAGCCTGACATTTATTATTCACAGCTACAGTGAATTTTGTGCTTAGTTAAAAAGTTTATATTTTGAAATAAACTAAGGTTTATTTTCTTATTTTATTTAAATATTAAATTTGCCTAATTGTTTTGTACATGTGTTGGTGTCAGTTTGCGAAGTTCGGCATTTTCATGAGTTAGGTCATTTACAGTACCTGGGATTTATTGCGATGTTCAAACACGTGACAACTTTGTCCACGCCTAGAAAGGATCATACTTATTGCATTGGGGATTCCAATCTTAACTGAGACAGTCTTATGCCTACAAACATCATTGACTTCTGTTGCTGGTGTCTACCTGGGATTCATTGTAATTTCCAAGCCTGTGACCACCTCGTCCACCGTAAATTTTCCTTGCAATTTAGATTCCATGTGTCTGTCCTTCACTGCCAGCTCAAATGTGTGCTCTGCAATTCTGTTGAGATTCATAATCTCCGATTTGAGAGAACGCCCCGGTAACAGACGTATGCCGGTTACAGTGCCATCGACGCGCAAAGAGGCTGAGAGCACTTCCCCATCCGTATAGGAGAAGAGGAGTTCGCACTGCCCGATCGGACAAGAAGACTGTTCGAGTTTTGAGATCTGAATAAAGAAGTGACATTTTAATCATATATGCCAAAAATTTCTAAGACCAAATGTGGGATATAAATTATATCAAAAAATGATTCGAATGCTACTGCTGAGTCATCAATTATGTTTTAACTACAGTTTGCATTCCACGATTGCTTTGTAAAACGATGAAAGCGTTGAAAAAATCGCTTCACTTCTATACTTATGCGGTTCACTTTACAGGACTGGAAAATAGAAGCGTATTCTTTCGCGTCCAAGATTGCATGACAAGTTGCATGAGCCATTCTGACTAAACTTTGTGGGCACTCGATAAAACTATGCACGAAAATATAACTTTTAACTCTGGAATCTGCCTAACAAGAGTGGTGGCAAATGGCCTGATCTCCCTTAAACAGTTGTTAAAGGCGGCGTTACTGCAGTTTTCCAAGCAGGATCGGAAGGAGCATACATGTCGCTGCGTGGACCCCAATTGAGGCCATAAATACAGCCCATCTGTTTACTTTTATTGCAAAGAAATGCCTACTTATATAATTAAATAGGAATTTTTAGCTACATAAGAGAGCAGGAGTTTGCACTGCACAATCGGAAAAGGCTGGTGCAGGTTGACATCTGCATTAAAGGAACGGTATTTAAACTGCATAAACTACTGTAACTGACCCACATTTTGTAGGGTTTAATGTAAATATCGATGTAAAGGTCCTGAGCTATTCATCCAGGTTTGCTGCAGCATAGAAGAGTAGAAAAGGAAGATTGCTATAAGGGGGTATTAGTTTTATCAGAATTCCAGGAGATAGTTTTATTAAGTCCGCTTTTTGGTGACATATTCCGGCGAAGAATAAGTTCTCCTTCAATAAATCTTTGTCTGAAAATACTAAAATAAAAGTTTAGGTCTCGATTCATCATACCATGGCGAACAATAAATGGACGGAAATTCCCAAACGGTTGTGAAACGACGTTCTTGCACCTCTTCAGAAAATATCTGGATGACCATGTCTGGCCCTTATTTAACCTCAGTAAATTTAAGCCTGTATAATACAGAGCACCCTCATAGCATGTTTGCTGTTTTGCTGAGAGAATATTATTCCAATGACATTGTTTCCGAATGCAGGCTGACTAAGCTTTGGAGGACAAACCAATTTGACAAAAATTCGCTAATAAAAACGAAGAATATAGCGTCAGTGAGCGATCTCTTGCAATTTTAACCAAAGTTTTAAGTCTTTAGCTTTCATGACAAAAGAATGACTTGATTAGCGTAGTTAGCTAGATCATCGTATGGCGTAATTACAGAATATCTTGGATATATCATGATGTCAGCTTTCGAATGCACTATTTTTCGGCAGCTCGAAACATTCAAACTCATTAAAAGTGATTTCTAAAGTAGTTAGACTTTTTGCTCGTTTTTAATGTCCTTCTTAATTCACATAGATCTTGTGGAAACCTTAATAAACTTATATTCTTTTTTGTACTTATGTGGTAGAACATCTCGTCTTCTTCACAATTTCATATTCAAAGGAGAGGTGTATTGAGGTTTTAAAACGGTTCTAAATTCTCGACTAATTTTGAGCCCAAGTTGCCGTTTTAGCTGCGTTCAGAGTCCTTTAGTCTACAATTTATATGCTTTCTGTGTAATTAAACGCGTAAATGTCTCTATATCATTAAGAATATATCGTATACTTTTCACAAAATGTTGTAATAATTGTGGGAACTATTTTGTGTACTCCACGAGGAGTATTATAAAACGCGAAATGCGAAACCATTCTGACGAATATTTTACGATCTTAACAAATTTCATAAGTGGAAACTTAAGTAGAGCCAGGGCCTCATTACTGCCGACATAACTGCGCCATCCCAAGTTTTACGGGTCTTCGTCTTTTAAATTTTGGATGACATATCTAAACGCCCCGTCCGCAACTTTCATAAGACACAACGATCTAACCCACTTTCTTCAATACAGTCCACAATAAAATTGGCAGAGTGGTTAGCAGAGAGACTAAAGCCTGTACAACGTCAGCTAGCACCAATTAGCTACCAAGGTACCTTCGAATTTATTGAATACTTTAAAGACCTTAACGTAAGTGGCACGAGGATGCTATCTTTGGATGTCTCATCACTTTTTACAAACGTCCCTGTTACTGAGACAGTCGATTACCTCTGTGAATTCCTATTAACCAGTTTGCAAGAAACAGGAATACCGACAAATGCACTGAAAGAATTATTACTAATATGCACGTTAAATGGGCAGTTCCTTTTTCACAACCAGCTATACAAACAAATAGAGGGTGTTGCTATGTGCTCACCACTTGGACCTCTTCTAGCCGATGTATTTATGGGCAAGCTGGAGAAATTTCAGCTCAGTGGACAGATCAATAAGCTAAGACACTACGGCCCATACGTCAACGAAATCTTAGCAATTGTCACAGAAGAAAAAATTGTAGACGAACTCTTAAACACTGTAAACCACGCACATCTTTCGATCAAATTTACGTTGGAGATGGACAGAGCAGGTTCACTCCCTTTCTTAGACGTCCTTCTAAGTAGAAGACCTGACGGCAGCATACGAAGGAGCGTTTATCGAAAGAAAACCTGGTCTGGGCAATATACGAACATTGGCAGTTTCGTAGCTCTCCAACAGAAACGCAATCTAGTCCATTGCCTAGCGCAAAGGGTTAGAAAAATTTGCTCGGCAGAAAGTATCAAGGAGGAGCTTGGGAAGATCCAGAACCTAATTCGAGAGAACGGATACCCTGATCGTTTTATTACAAAGCATCTTGTCGCAAGACCGGTAAAACCTGACAAGGTTACTGTGGAAAAGCAAACTCTATACCTCAAGGTGCCCTTTCAAGGGGATGTGGCTAACGAACTCCTGAAAAGACGCCTAAACCAAGCCGTTACACAAACGTTCCCAGCAGCGAAACTTCATATAGTGTTCTCAGCCAACCCTCTTTTACGAGGCGAAGGCAAGGATACGTTGCCAGCTGAGACCATCTCCATGTGCATTTACTCATTTATTTGCTCCTGTGGAGCATGTTATGTTGGTCGCACGAGTTGGCGCCTATCTAAAAGAATAAGAGAACACCTCCCAACATGGCTGAGTAAAGGGGAAGGCAAGAGCCTAAAAAGCGCCATCCTGGCACATCTTGTTGACACCGGGCATAGTGTGGACCCCAGCGAAGCTTTCCATGTAATTTATAAGGTCCCACCAAACTACCCCAAGCCACTGGGTCAACGTCTAATAGCAGCAGCAGAAGCGACCACCAGTAGGTTGAAGAAGCCGGTTTTGTTTACAGAAAAGAACCTTGTAAAAGCTCCGCGCTTAGCTTGACTGACGGCCGCTTAACTGCATGCATTCCCCCACGCCAGCTCTGTTCTCTCCTTTCCCCTAGAACGGCTCTACCCACTGCCGCCTATCACACAGTTTCTTATCATCCTTCCCCTATACACACCTCTTAGATTACCAACACAAACGGATGAACACTGTCAATGTCATATTTTCAATTTATACTACGTTCCAACGTTTCCCTATAACTCTATTAGCCTGAAGAGAAGTTATCGAAAGCAGCGCGTATGCTCGCCAAATCGTCTTTTGAATTCACACTTCGCCAAAGAACTGGGCTTGATATTTCAGACAACATTCCGCCAGAGTGTATAAAAATCCAGTTGTATTCCTACGGGGTGGAACTATCAGAGCAAGTGATACTGAGATATTCGATCCTTTGGTGTTCGATCTTAGTCTTATTGATTACTAAAGGGAGCAATAGAAGAGAGGGGTGACGTTGATTCGCACTCGCTGCTCTTATGCTGGTTGCTTGACCTTTAACCAAAAAAATTGATCTGACGGCTTGTCCAGGTCTGTTCGCGTTGGAGCTTCCAGATGCGTAAAGTGATTGGGGGAAAAACAGCACGATAGATAGGCAGTGCCATCTGAGGTGCTCATCGTGGTGAATGACCCAATCAAAGTTCGAGAAAAATCAGCTGTTCCACGAAGCAATAATTACGTCCTTCGTTAAACATATTTCCACGGTTTATAAGGTAAGGGGCGACGGCTGTTTCACGCGTTATGTTTAACCAAAGTCCATGTTGGGTTGAGTAACAGAGTGGTCTCGGCGGGCAATGCTCTGTCCCCTTTTGTTTTCTTCTCCTCATATGTGAATTAATTTAGGAGCAAACTCGATATGCATTGGACCATTCACTTGCCAGGAACACAACCGCATAAGCCAATGGTGTGTTATTACAATCACACATGAACATATTACTTACAATTATTAAGTACAGGTTGATGTTTACTCTTCTGAGGCCTACAACGTGAAACGCTATCTTCGCACGCAAATAGGTAAGCAATCTCCTCTTTAAATTTTTTATTTATAGGTGCTTTTTATTGACGTTTGTGTCATAAATAGGGCCTCCAAAGGCATCACTTCTCCTTCCATTGCTAAAACTGAAATGTGACTTTGAGAATTCATCAAGTATATCACTTTCAGATTTTACTTTTTCGTTTGTTTTGACTTTTTCTTCCATTACCGACCTCTACCAAATAATAAAATTAAGCGAGGAGCAACTGATCCTGCCTCCCTTCCTTTTTCCAAAATTGACCCGTAATCATCCTCTGTCTCTTCTTCGAACTGGAAATTGCGCCTTTTTTGATCAGTAATATTCGGACTTATTTAGGAACATTTTCAAAGAAAAATTATTCCTTGCTTTTGTCGGACCCTATACATAAGCATCTTATTTTCATTTTTGCGCTGAGAAAAATGCAAGGAGTGCTACTGATGGCAAGGTGAACACTGAAAAAAAGGGAAGGAAGGTTGAAACGTACCGACAACTATTGACGAAATCGCCTGAACTGTCCAGGATGAGGCTTTGCTTACATTGTTAAAGGCTATCACCGAAACATTATATAACCCTGATTTGGCATATTCTGGCGTCCATGTGGGCTTTCGCGTTTCACTCAGTTCTTTTCCATCGATAAACCACTTGAATGTCAGGCTACTCCCCTGGATAACTTCGACTGACACAGTTGTAGAGGCGTGTGTCTCACTTTCTGGCGCAGTAAGAACACCAAGTTGGACAATTTGTTGAACATGCACGCTACCTTTGACCTGTTTTTCCTCAAGTGGACTCGATACGGAGACTCGTAGTTCGTAGATGCCAGCTGCTGGAAAAGTGTGTCTGACTTCACTGGCGGAGGCCTCCACCGGAGGTGAACCATCACCGAAGTCGAACTTGTAACGTAAGTTGGCACCTAAAATAACAACATAAAGCCATCTGAGTTTTCGTAATTGGAAAGGTTCTAAATTAGCGAAAATGTATTAGGCTGAAGGAGTAATAAAAAGCATCGAAAGGGTGGGTGGTTGATTGGATAGGTCGGTAGAGTTTTATACGCACCAGGCGTCCCTTGATGGTTTAGGGTAGGCTTCATATTTACAAGATTCACAGTTCTACGGGACCAATAGACAAACATGATGCCTGCATTCATCTGTGCTTCTACGCGGATCACGCACCAGTTTAAATAAACTTTTGATCATCGAAGGCTCTTCTTTAATGACTAACTCCATCACCCCCAATCGGCCAATTGCGCGCAGTAAACAACCGGTCATCTCTCATGCGGCCATCTTCAAAAAATGTATCTGTGCAAAAAAATTAACAAATTGAATCGATGCTCTGCATTGTGTGAATGTGTAAACTGTGCCCTAGTTAGTAGGTGTAATCTGATGTTTGTTTAAGATGAAAATGAACATCCGTTTCTGGTTTAAATATAATTAGCCGCCAATGCTGCTGATATTGGAAACTTGGTCACGTTTTGCTATTTATAGTTTGTGATTTCGTTGGTAAATAACCATTGACCCTGATTTTGACTAACCGGGGAAGCAGCAAAACCAAAACCAAGAGCCCCGGCCAACACCTGTAATTGCTCCAAGGCAGTTGGTCATCCCGTGGCCTGTTGTATCATGGTAACCTTTCGCTAAAGATTGAGGTTCAGACCCTCACCTCAACACACCTCAACCACGCTGCACACGCACTTTCCTAGGCTACGTGCACACCTACTTAAATCACCGCGCGTACGCGTCATCTAGAAAAACACCAATTCTCTCTCCTGCAACAAGCGAGTGGTTCACCTTTCCATTTCCGGTATAGCGAGCGAAAAGTTGCTTATCAGAACAAAAACATCTCACCTAAGTTGTAAGCCTATCCTTAGCGGCAGCTTACTACATTTGGATTTTGAACCAGATCCTGTGATGTGCGTAAATGGATCGTTTAACCTTGTCAGATACTGGGTAAATATACCATCGGTGGTTGAATGGTAGACTGAACAGAGTGGGAGGCCGATACTGAAGAATCCATTAGCAAGGCATATCAGCATGTTCCCCATTATATTAAATCTGACGTGCTTGAATCCCTCTCAACGCCCACCGGATCGAGGTAACTTGATCCTTCTTGATACTACCACTAAAACTGTTCTGACTCTTCCTTAGTGAGGACTCCATGCTCTGCCATAAAATATACTTCATGATGGAGGAAAGAATCTACGAGCTGGTGAAAGGCACACCAATGTGTTCAGTGATCTCGGGACTCATAGCTGAGGTGGTGGTGCAACCACTAGAATCACCGATCTCCCATCCCACAGACAGGAGTTTTGGACTCAATATGTGGACAAAACCTTCGTCACCCTCGAACGGGATCAGACGCTTGCATTTAAAGAAAACGTCAACGGCGTCTTCGCAGACATCCAATTTACGATGGAGGAGGAAAACAAGGCCAGCTTGCTTTTCTTGATGTCTTCGTCTGCCGCAAAGATTGTGATAGCCTAAAATTAAGTACATAGGAAAGCGACAAATGCAATGCAAATACTGAGCTTCAACAGCAACCAACCAATCAGTCACAAACGCAGTTTCGCATGGGCACTATATCAGCGTATTGTGACTCACTGCAGTGAACCAGAAGACAATGTGGCTGAATCGTTATATCTTTGACAGGTGCTCAGAGTTAACGGCTACCCGCGCAACTTTGTCGACGGTTGCATGCGCAACGAAGGCAAAAGACTGAACTGCACTAACCCCAAATTTTAGCGAGCGCTAGCGTATGTGAGTAACTTCTTGGAAGCCGTTAGCTGTCTTCTCACACCACCCAAAGGTGGAGTTGCATGCCGATCAGAAACAACTGTCAGACTCCAAGTAATAAGGCCGAAAGACTCCATGTCACAGCAGGAATCATCTGGAGTCGTTTATCGAATGAGGTGTTGACGAAGCAAATGCGTTGGAAAACTACGAGACTACTCTGCGCCCGGATGGCCGAACATGCAAGAACAGTTAGTTAGAAGGACACTTACTCTCAGGTTGTGGTTGATGCGACGGGACCTGCCACATCTTTAAGTTTGATGAGGCCGAAATTCTGGCAAGATTTGACAACCATGTGAGCCGTGAACTGATTGAGTCTTGGTTCTCTGGCCCGCAGTCGACTGCTATGTGCAATGACCTAAGCTCTACATTTTTGTGCTATGACTTTGCCCATGCAGTATAATTAGCCACGCGGGGCCGACTAAAGGTACTGATGCTAGTGAACCACATTGCCAAACTGTCAAATCGACAAGAATCGACAACGGTAAGGAAATTTCAACAATTTTCTACTCTGACGCGAACTAAAGCACAAGCATTGCGTCGTGTACAACCACCAGCGATGAATGCAGGCATGCTTGCTGAATTAAGCAGGTCAATGCATGATAAGTGCGTTCTATAAATACTGCATCGCTGACACCCTAATAACCCATATCTGCAACTGTATCTGATGTTGATTGCGAGCGAGAATCCAAACGGAATGTTCAAGTGACCGACGTTTCTTCTCCTTGAATGCTTCCTGGAATTCGCCTGTTCTCTTATATCAGCATTCTCATTTAGCTGAAATCTGGGACCTTTAATAAATTGTCATTTTTAACTTATGGGATGTGAATCAATTCGTGCGTGGTACGCGTTGTCAGATCGTTTAGCATTGCCAGCCACCGAGCCCACACAATATTTCGGTAGCCTTGGCTTTTTGCCATCTGAACACAGTGCGTCCTCGAGGAGAACCTGCAAGTCTGTATCACTTTAATTTATGCACGATTAACCACTGCTGGGTTTACCTCTTGGAAGTCGTTCGAAGCGGTCTAACTGCTCTGGAACCGGATTTCCAAACTTGCAGCTAGCCTCATCCCTTCTGTCTTTATAAGTCAATTACGCACATGATCACAGACACGTATGAGAACTGGGGGCCTTCCCAGTTCATTAGATTTATTTTCCTTAAGGGAAATTAACTTTTGAGCACTGGGGCTTGTTTGAATTTTACTTCAGATGTTATGCCAGTGTCATTTACCAGGTTAGGTATCGACCCTTACTCTATGACATCCAAATCGGAACATCCCATATTAACGATATATATATGCACTATACAGAGCCCGGTGAACGTCATTCAATGGAGTCTCTTTGAGGTACAAACACTGGCAGTCGTGCAGTGGACTGAACTGAATGTTACTGGGCCACGGATCAGTATCCACGGGTCACAATCCTTCTGCAGTCGGAGAAGGTCCGAAAACCTGATCCGGATATGATGGTCATTGGGAAATTTGGTCATATGCGCTTCTGCTCGCACAACTGACTGAAGTTCTGTCAGGTACGAACGGGAGAGCTTAAAGTCACAACAGACAGGCGTTTGTTTATCTATCCTGATTTGGGAGCCACGTTAAGTGAGATTTAGTTTTAGATTGTAATTTCAGTTCTGTTCCGTTTTCTTAAACGAGGGATAGACGAACGCCTTCGAACTCCCGATTGATTGCATAAAAATGCATAACTTTCACAAATGCAGGAAGAACATTAAAAAGGGCTTGAGAGTGAGCCACCAGGTCAGAACGGGACGAGTGAGTTCGTGACTGATTGTTGAGCGTTAATCCACAAAGGAAAAGAAGATTGTTTATTGATAAAAGCAGAAATGTGAGTCCCAGGAATTTAGTAGACGCGACCGTTGGAACAAGAACTTTATTCGCCTGACATTTCGGATTCATGCTTGAACCAATCATTAGAGACGGCTTCAGGGAGGTGCAATATTTATAGGATACAGTCGCTAACCTACTGCATACCTATGGCAACTAATGGCTCCTTTTGCCATCGAGGGTGTTTGCCCTTTGGTCGCTAATTGCCGGATGGGAGACTATTTGCATAATTGCATTTGACAGACAATTAGCAGTCCGAAAACGTACACAAATAAATACTAACGTGTACTTTATTTTTGCAAGTAGTATGTTTAGATGACATTATAATAAACAATTGTTGTATGAAATCGGTGGGCGTGACAGGTTTATGAATAAAAAAATATTCGCGGACAAGGCAGCGCTCCAGGCCATACCTAATGCAAAAAGTTAGGATAAGATCCCATCAGTCCATCAATTAATTCAAGGGAGAAATTGCAGTGTTCATAGCAAGCAATCATTGCGTGGTAAACACTATTAAAAATCTTACCATTTTGTATATTGAGTAGAATAAGTTCCGATTTGCCTGCCGCGTATTCAACCCTTTGATAAGGAGAAAGGGCCAATATTTGTCACAACCTCGACGAAGTTTGTGATGGCGTGAACATGTTCCGATGTCATCACGGAGGTAGTCTGAATGTCAGCATAGACTCTTCTTGTACCGAGATGAAGGAATTTCCCCAAAAAGAGCATTGGGGGCGTTGGCAGAGCAACAGCAGCTGAAATCTACAAGAAGAAGAAGGAACCAAATTAATGTAATTTCGTATTCGTTTAATCAAAGCAAAATAAATTCGAGGTTATTTGAGGCGTTCCTGTCTACTGAATGCAGTTTAGTGTTGAGAGGATATGTGAGGAATGCATTGCTGCAGGTCCTTCTTAATACTTCTTCAAACATGGCGTCTGAGGATTCAAAGACTATTAAACGGCTAACGTTTTTAGTAAACGACCGACAAGAAATATTTTCAGAGAGGGCATGGATATATATATATATATAAGCCCGTGGCTCAATGGTAGAGCGTCAGACTCAATTACCAAAGGTTGAGGGTTCGAATCCCAGGGGTTCCACACTTGGGATTGGGTATGACTGGCTGATGACGGCTTATAAGCCAGAAATGGCCATTTTGGTCTCCCTTGTCTTTGTCGGTTCCACATTATCAACATATGCTAAACGTCGCTATGCGACCGCCTGTGAGGGCTCTTGTCTAAGTTCCAGGGCACAACGGAACATAATTGTTCCTGAAGCAGATCGGTGAACCGGACACTATCATCATATTCCCGATCGCAACCGACAAAGCAACGAGACGGTGGCTCAATGGTAGAGCGTTCGTCTCAATTACCAAAGGTTGCGGGTTCGAATCCCAGGTGTTCCACACTTGTGATTGGGTATGACTAGCTGATGACGGCTAATAAGCCAGAAATGGCCATTCTGGTCTCCCTTATCTTTGTCGGTTCCACATTATCAACATATGCTACATGTCGCTATGCGACCGCCTGTGAGGGCTCTTATCTGAGTTCTAGGGCACAACGGAACATAATTGTTCCTTAAGCAGATCGGTGAGCTGCACACTATCATATATATATATATATATATATATATATATATATATATATATATATATATAAATATATATATATATATATATTAATGAAGAAAGAAGGTTCGTCGGAAAAATCGAGTTTTACTCGTGAATTTTCAAGTTGGTCACACCAACCCGTCGTCAGACGAAATGAACAGAGGAGAAATGAAATGGCAGATGACCAGTTTGTGCTACAGGACAGACAAGGACAAAACAACCAACTGGGGTGTGAGGAATGGCCACATAATTGGATTGGAGCCGGTTAGGGTGGGGGGGGGGCTGTTAGGGCTCCCTGTGTCTGAGGCGAAGGGGGATGGTGACTGAATGCGACTGCAGACGGTAAACATAGTGGTCGTCGATGAAGACCTGTGAGGTTGAGCAGCTGCATCAGAGTCTAAATAATATTTCCCAGCTATCCAATTTACTCGCGAAGAGGCAACGAGAAATATCCTCCCGTTTCTAGACAAGAGTATTCGAAAACTGGAGAATGGTGAGTTGACAACAAGCGTGCACCGCAAAGGCTCAAATGCTGACATCATACTTAACTATGACAGCAACCATCCAGCTAACCACAAAAGGAGTTGCGTTCGAACGCTTTTTCATCGGGCTTTTCGCTACTGTAGCAGTGACGACCTTCTTAAGAAGGAACTTGCTTACTTGTATCGCTTATTCCGACTCAATGGATACCCGGTCAGCTTTGTAAAAAACTGCCTCAGACGCCAGAGACAATCACAAAGCGTCGAGTCTAATGGAGAAACAGTTTCGCGGAAATTTTACTGTCTACCCTACATGCAGAAAATTTCCGAAGCGATCGCCAGACAATTAAATCGGTTTGGTATCTCCATCGCTCACAAACCGGCGTCCTCCCTGCGCGCAGCACTATCGCGAGTCAAAGACCCCACAGTAAAAGAGCAGCAAACGAATGTAATTTACCGCATTCCGTGTGAAAATTGCTCTAGCGCATTTGTAGGCCACACGGGTCGACAACTTGGGACCCGCATAAACGAACATAAACTGGCCATCCGCCGACGCGATCCCTTGTCCCTCGTGTTTGCGCACGCCATGGACTGTGACCACCGCTTCAATTGAAACGCAACCGAAGTGGTCGCCATGGCTAACACCAAGCAGGCACGAGAATTCCTCGAAGCTTGGCACTCCAACACAAACAGCATCAACCGCCATATCGATCTGGACTCTCAATACGAAGGCTTGCGTGCCCGGCTCACTGACTTACGCCCACAACCTAACCAGGACCGCTAATCTTTTCTGGGCCATGTTGAATCTCACTGTCTAGTCACCCCCTCCCCTGACCTGGCAAACAACAGTTGAGACTATTAACACCTCCAACATCGGTGTACTTACCTCTGCCCCCATCCCGCATCGACGACCACTATGTTTACCGTCTGCAGTCGCATTCAGTCACCATCCCCTTCGCCTCCGACACAGGGAGCCCTAACAGCCCCCCCCCTAACCGGCTCCAATCCAATTATATGGCCATTCCTCACACCCCAGTTGGTTGTTTTGTCCTTGTCTGTCCTGTAGCACAAACTGGTCATCTGACCATTTCATTTCTCCTCTGTTCATTTCGTCTGACGACGGGTTGGTGTGACCAACTTGAAAATTCACGAGTAAAACTCGATTTTTCCGACGAACCTTCCTTCTTCATTATCATCCTGGAATGCATACTACCTCAGTTTTTCAATCGGGCGTTCACCGATTGGGTTGCGGGACACTCCTGTACCTCTACGCCGTGTGACGCTATCTAGGGCCTTCGAAGGCTGCTGCCTATCAACCAGTACTCATCCAGGAAAGAGTACTGCGTCTACTGCTTCATATGCATACGGATTGGGTTGGCTATTTATGGGGTATTTACAAGCATCACCCTCCATCCTGTACAGCAATCGGTAAACTTCCTTTCAACGTAAGGATTATGCATCTATCTTATGAATAACTGTGATAATGAGCATTTGTCATAACAAAAGTCAAAAAATTTTGATGTACAAAAATTTGGTCAAAATTCGATTAGAATGTCCTTTTACGGCTGTTTTCCGTTCGGTTTCGTTTTTGCTACTGGAAGGATGGTTCCGCTATTGCTTCTTGAAATTATTTTAACCACGTGTTCGCATCATTTTAGACAAACACTTGGTCTCTTCAGTTAATGGTTGCCCCACTTAAACGTAGTAACTCAAGTCCGGAGCAGCAATTCTTAGCCAAAAAAACATGTAAATGCGATCTGCAAATTTTTAAATATTTTTTCCGCCTCCTTCTCTTCCTCCTCCATTTCTTGAGACGCCTTGACATCAAAGATTCTAACTCACGTTGAGAATCCAAGAGAACTCGTCTTAATAAACGTTAGTCTACTTCCAATAACGGCCATTTTGGTGACTCTGGACACAAGCGGATATTAGTACACTTACCAGGAAACGTTTCTCCTCTTGTCGCTGAAACGTTCCCAGCAGCTCACCGATTCTTATCTCCACTGGACCCACGACCGTGAGATCGGCAGGTGCATACTTTGTTTTTCTTGTGCAGTCGAAGGCACCCGAACTCTCGCCCCATATGCCGAGGCGATCGCCTACTTTGACGTGCCAGGGCGAAGGAAGCGGAAAGGCTTGAAGTCCTACGCTGGACGTAGCAACAGAGGTAACCTAAAATATTTATGTCAAGCGAACGACATTGCATGGTCCGAAAAGGTCAAAAGAAGATGACTCGGGCAAACCAGTCTTGAAAAAGGGTCTTACTGTAGTAGAAGGGCCTGTCACTGGCGTTCACCTATTGGACGTTAAGAACTCGGCGAGTGGTATTACTTTCATAATGGAAATCTATTCGAGTTTTGGCCAGTGATTGTTTCTTGCCTGCCTATTCTCGTCTAGTGTCTTGTAGCTCTCGGAAATTGATAATTGATACCATCATGAATACCGAAGTATATGTGCGTATGTTAGTTTCTCGAAATACCTTTCGATTTTATTACACGATGTTTTCATTTTGGTTTCATTATAATGCGTTTGCTAAGAACCCCACTTTACATAAATCTCAGCCTTGAAGGATATTTATGTGCAAACTTCACAAAAGGACTTATTATTAAATGATTTTCTACTTCTGCTGAATTATTATCAGATTTCTTGCAGAAACAGGCTTTGTGTATATGTAAAACTTTGTTTTGCTCATGTACAACGATTGTTAACTCTTTCGCAACTTTATGCTCATTTAAAAAGTTGGTACTTGTAAAAAACCTTCTATCACTTTTAATATTGCTTTCATTTGTAAAATTCAGTTGCTGTTTTATATTAGTATTTCAAAGCTTTCTTCGATTCCTTGGTGCCGCTTTGCGTAAATTTCGTAAATTTTGGCACCTTTCGCAATCAAGCTCACGTATCCTTTGGTAGTTAATTAGTTAATTATGATATCAACAACCTTTACTGACCTAACAAATCATATAGCCTGTTCTTTAGAGGTTAATCTTAAACAGCAATAAACAACAAATGAAAGTGACTAGGGGTAAAAATGGGTATAGACGGCATGCAGTTCAAATCCTGAACCTTAATCTAAACTTATGTTAAGTTATAACTTAGTCCTTCACAAAACAGCCTTCCCCAGTCCAAATGAGACTTGAACGAACAAAGTTTGCTCCGTAACACTGCAAACGTCATTGTTTGAAATAGACAGAAGATAATTATTTTCCTGCGCCTGTAAATTGACCAATCACCTAGGCCCAAACCACTAGGATTGCATTTCTCAACGACACCACTATTATCAACCAATCAGGGAAGGATGGTGTGCAACGTGCATGGCGACGAATATGTACAAGTCCGACAGATCTTCATTGTGTCCAATTACGCACACCTAAACTAGCCCCATTCTGACACACAACCTGTTCTCGACACTGGACCCTGATGCAACGACGGAATCAGAGCCTTACTGGCTTCAACCTGGATAATGAGAAATCACCTAAGACGCGCCAGTGTCCCCACAACACCTTAAAAATGGCTTTCTGTGCATAGTTCTTACATGATACTACATCCGCTAGTCCATAAGTAGCTGAAATCTGACGGATTAAGATTGATAGGGACTGAGGCAGTATCTGAAAAAAAAGATCATGGACCGTGTGTCCTGTCAATGTTTTGCAATGCTTGTATATTCGTTGAAGTAACGTTCACCGATCGGTTACGGGACTCATTCTTCCTGTACTGCCTTGGGGTTCACTGTCGAGTTTCCCCAGCAGCCGCACAGTGGCTAGTATTATAGGCAGATGAACTTTGGCGATAGAGACAAGGGAGACCTTGATGGCCATTTCTGGCTCATTAGACGTCATCATCCAATCATATCTAACCCCATGTTGTGCTGATGACGGCTAATGATCAAGAAATTGCCATTCCAGTCTCCCCGTCTTTTTCAGTGAAATTCGGATACCTGAATAATCTCGACGCGTTTTAAGGTTACGCTTGTCTATCGGTCTGCGAGCATTGCAAGGGCTTACAACTGGGCAACTAACCCTGGCGTTGAGAGAGGACGTTATTTACTACAGACTGAGTACAAGGACATTTGTATGCTGGCATTTATAAGCGGCAGATGCTGTGTAAGTCTACTGTTACTATAATCATCTTTAGGCGCAATTCACCGTCTCTGCGCCACCTTGCTCTAAGGCAAACGGCGCGTGTCGTCGAAACGGAAAGTCGACGTGTCAAAATTATTCGCAGGTATTTCAAGGTCACACTTATCTGTTGATCCACATAGAATCTGAGGGTTCACATCAAGGCGACTAACTCTGGTGATCGTGGACCGTGCGGTACGCGTTAAAGCGTTGATACATAGGCGCAGTCGCCCAGCAGGAGAGCACTTTCGAATACCATGGAAATGTGTCACCACAATTTGACCTTAATTTACCACAGAAAAAAATACTTACTGCAACAATTTTATAAGGCATTCCAGGTTCAGACGTCGGGCTGTCCAGTTTGATTCCCCTAAGATTTCCGTTTCCACAATTTGCCAGGTCTTCTCTCACGCAGCCTCTTATGGTTGGACAGTAGACTTCATTCGTACCGCAGGCATCTCCAGTGTATGGCGTGCCAACACAGCTATTAGACATGTAGCTGTAGACCGTGTCTTTGGAGCAGACAGGTCGTGCCAGCTGCTCCGAGGAATCCGAAGAGGATAAAAATGTTGCCGAAGAGAACGGATTTAGTGTCACGATAAATAAAATTATCATATTCATGCAGCAGCTGGACCATATTTTTAAACGGTAACGTCAAGTCTGAAATGTTTTGTTTGCGGTTCAAATAATTGCTTAATAATAATACTAATAATTGTTTTTTAAGCCAATTTATAGACTATGGAAGATAAATATACAGTACCAAACGAGGTAGCAGTAAAACTACTCCTGAATAATAACTAGTTTTTCGTGTTTTGAGTAATTTGGGTTATTCAGGAGAATAAAAATACTGCAGCTCTTGAAACGATGGCAGTTTACAACAGGAAATGGTTGGCAAAAGTGAAGCGGGTGTTTTCAGTCTCCATTTCTTTTTATGAAGACGGGATTCTGTACCAGACAAGGATGCTTAGGTTAACGGTTGATCTCTGTCAGCTGAAGTATTTACCGGTTATGGGCTCAGCATCAGCTCAGCACCATTTAGGCTGGGTTGTTAAAATGCTTATATTGCAGAATATTGCCAAGGTATTTCATTTATGCCAAAAGCTGGCTGTTTAATGTGTTTCTTTGTTGCCCCTCAAAAATTGAACACTGTAAAAATGAATACTAAGTTAATATATCTTGCCAGTGAGTTTGATGCCTCTGTGAGGTTAAATATATATTTAATAAAAAACAGGCACATAAATACCCCTCCAGTTCTCATTTGGCAGCAAGGTATACGATCTGATAAGTGATACTATGCTGCAAAGTGGGGCATCCGCTTTGTGAACTTTTGGGAGACCATGCGCATGTGTGATACGGTGATCCCAAACTTGCAGTCATCTGGACCTAAGTTAGCTGGTTGTACCGGCATATGAAACATCAAATTCATGGATGTGAGTAAAACATTCACAACTGTCATTCATTTCCTCGAGCTAAGACCTCCGAGTAAGTACTCCTGGATACATCCTCTCCATGGGAGGAGTTGTCTTGTTTCGTTTCGAGGCGTATGCTTACTACACGGTTGTCCCAAACCCCAACATGGCAGAGAACAGGTACACGATTGACCACGAGAACTTGTGTTTAAAACCTGCAGGACCTTCTCGCTAAAAAGCTGCTTGTATTTATATTGTAAACATGGAACCAAAGATCACCAAATGTTTCCTAGTTTGATAAGATTGGTAGCGGATTGCTGGTGAAAGTGGTCAAAACTCCCAGTGGCTGGCACGCGCAATTTTGTCATTTTGATTCTCAAATCTTATTGGCTGTGTTATTTTGAACCGTCATTTTGAGCTGGGAGGTCTAAATTTTTCTTATAGCCATTGGCTATTGCTTCTTTTTGTTGAGTGGAGGCTGATGTGAGGTCGGAAAATAATAAATAATAATAATAATAAATAATCCTATTGGACATGCCTTGCTTTATTCGATCTTCACTGTATGATTTACGCATACCCATTGGTCTATTCTATCTAAATATATCCAAATCGTCCGAAAAACACATCATAAATACCAAGGATAATTGAGGTTCACCAACTTAGATCGGAGAACGCTCCTCCGACGTTTCCTCACGTCATCACCGCTCTCTCCTACGGACCTGCCAAGGATTATCCCCAAGAAAGCCAGTCCACACCAAAGGACCTCCCAGGACTTCAATCCACCTAGAACTTCCATCCCCTTTCCCGCCCTTCTAAAGAACCTGAAAACCTTTTCAGTAGAAACAGAACCATTCTTATGTGGCATCCTATACTTGGGATTCGGCGAATTTTGTACTCGGGTTGGTTCAGATTGGCTATATTCGGTCCAACTTGCTTCAAAAGAGAGTTCTAGAACAGCCGACGGACTTCTGGCAGACATGGCGAATCAGATCTGATGGGGGCACTGTTGCCACGGCCAAGGCGAGATACTATCGGGTATGGGAGACGCGCGCACTTACTTTTCTGTCAGATTGACATTCTGAAGATTTTCATAGGGCATGACTTTGTAATGGGATGTGTTATATATCCAACACAGAAGACTGGTTGTAAACAAAAATGTACTGAGGACGTGAAACGGTACAAATGAGGAGCCTTAGGGGACACAGCAGGGTATATGGCAAAGCGGGAATGTAATTTATATAGTATATATATATATATATATATATATATATATATATATATATCAATTGGAAAATAGGCATCTCAAGAAGTATAATTCGAAGCAAAGACGTTCTTTGGGAAACAATAAGAAACTTTCTTAGGTGAATTGTCGACGCTGGTTCCCCAGGTCATCGTCAGACGTAAAGTAAATGTGCGAAACAGCTAAAATTTAAAATGGGCCAAAAATTCGTTAACTCTGTAGAATTTATGAATAAATTGCGAGGATTCCAGATTGCAGAAGATGAAATAATGGTATCTTTCGATGCTGTCTCTCTTTTCACATCCATACTAATAGATTTGGCCAGGCAATACACACAAGAATTACTGCAGTCTTATGACATGGATGTTTCTGTATTTGCCTTAATGGAACTCTTGGATCAATGCCTGGAAACGCATTTTTCCTTCTCTCAAGGATACTACCAACATCTAAAGGGAGCCGCTACGGGTTCACCAATCTCCGGCTTCTTGGCTGAAGTAACTATGCAAAAAGTATAAGCTACCGCCTTACATCTAGTTAACCCCTAATTATTGGTACACTATGTGAATGATACGTTTGTTATCGTTAAAAAGAATCAATTAGAAAGGCTGCATAGCTTTATAAACTCAACGTTACCAGGTATCACCTTCACGCTCGAAAGAGAAGTTGACAGTAAACTCCCATTTCTTAACGTTCTCGTACAGCGAAAGACTGACGGGACATTTCAAACATCGGTTTACCGCAAGGAAGCTTATGCGGAAATTATCCTGCATTACCAGAGCAACAACCCTGTTTCTCACAATCAAAGTACTGTTAACACTTACTCAATGGAGCTAAAACGTACTGTTCTAATAATGAACTCTACCAGAACGAACTCAGTAATTTATTCAAACTATTGTGCGGAAATAATTATCTAAAAGAATTTTTACGTCGACGCGTGAGACGACAGAAGTTGAAAGAAAAAGAAAAAGACAAGGAACTTGATTATTTTGGTCAAGCGCCCAAATCAATGAACTGGTCAACACTTCCGTACATCAAGAACGTGTCTGAACTCGTTGAAAGGCACGTGCGGAAACATCGAATCCAAGTGGCACACAACCCAACGACTACACTACGAAATAAGCTTGTAAACCCTAAGGAGAGGATTGGCTATTTAGATAAAAAACGAAGTCGTATACAAGATTCCATGTAACAGCTGCAATGCGGTGCATTGTAGTCAGACAGGAAAGTCAGCCTCCACGCGCATACATGCACATCAATTGGCAGTAAGGAGGCGCGACCACTTGTCTCAAGTCGCCATGCATACGCTGGAAACTGGACATAAATTTGCTTGGGACAAAACCTGCATTGTTGCCTCCTGTCCATCTAAGAAAGGCTGAGAATTTTTGGAGGCCATTTTCTCAGATAAGTCATGCATCAACCGACACATCGAAATGGACCCCGTGTACGGCGACCTGAAAGAAAGCTGGAAGAGGCGAGAACCAATCGAATCAGAAATACACCCCTTAATGACAACCATTGGCAGGGAATGACTAAGCAGTATCGATCTTTTGGCAAATTCTAAATGTTAACTGTTTCGCACATTTAATTCACGTCTGATGACGACCTGGGGAGCCAGCGTCGAAAATTTACCTAATAAAGTTTCTGATTGTTTCCCAAAGAACGTCTTTGCTTCGAATTATACTTCTTGAGATGCCTATTTTCCAATTGATATATATATATATATATGATAGTGTGGGGCTCACCGATCTGCTTAAGGAACATACATGTTCCGTTTTGCCCTGGAGCTCAGACTAGAGCCCTCGCAGGCGGTCGCATAGCGACGTGTAGCATATGATGGAATGGAACCGACAAAGACAAGGGAGACCGGAATGGCCATTTCTGGCTTATTAGCCGTCATCAGCCAGTCATACCCAATCCCAAGTGTGGCACACCTGGGATTCGAACCCGCGACCTTTGGTATTTGAGTCGAATGCTCTACCATTTGAGCCACGGGCTCGTTGTTTTTGTCGGTTGTGATCGGGAATATGATGATAGTGTGGGGCTCACCGATCTGCTTAAGGAACATACATGTTCCGTTGTGCCCTGGAGCTCAGACTAGAGCCCTCGCAGGCAGTCGCATAGCGACGTGTAGCCCGTGGCTCAAATGGTAGAGCATTCGACTCAAATACCAAAGGTCGCGGGTTCGAATCCCAGGTGTGCCACACTTGGGATTGGGTATGACTGGCTGATGACGGCTAATAAGCCAGAAATGGCCATTCCGGTCTCCCTTGTCTTTGTCGGTTCCATTCCATATATATATATATATATATATATTGTATAAATTACATTCCCGCTTTGCCATATATCCTGCTGTGTCCCCTAAGGCTCCTCATTTGTACTGTTTTACGTCCTCAGTACATTTTTGTTTACAACCAGTCTTCTGTGTTGGATATATAAAGGGATTGCCAGGTAGCTAAATCGCAATGCTAATTACATTTTCCACAAACCAGCATCCACACTACGCACAGCACTATGCAGATTAAAGGATCCCATCCCCAAAGCACAGCAAACAAATGTAATTTACCGCATGCCATGAGCTAATTGCTCTTGTGTCTATATTGGCCATTTGAGTCGACACCTGAGCACTCGTAGTGACGAAAATCAACTATCTGTTCGCACAGAGACCACATGTCACTCGTCCACGCGAACGCACTCGAATATTGACCTGTATGGCCATTAACATACTCTGTGTTCTCTACCTTACTACCACATCAACAACGCTGATCCAGTCGCCCGCAATCCGACTGATCCACCATCTATCTTCCCTCTCTCTTCCCACTTCCCTAAGAAACCTATCGTAACTTCGTTCACACGTCAACTGTCTCTCTGGTCTTTTGCGCCGATGTGTCCATTGTGACGATTTCCCTTCCTCCTTTATTTTCATTTCCTCTGACGATGAGTTGGTGTCACCATCTCAAAAATTCACAAATGAAACTCGATTTACTCCGACAAACCTCTCATTTTTCACTATATCTGCTCGGAGTGCATTATGCGGCAAAAGTAAGCTGAACTTGAAGCCCCCAGTTTACGGATATGTATGCATCCTGGAGGACATACAAAAGCGAAAGGTTGACACTTACAAAAAGTTTGAGGGCTGTTGGCCTTTTGAGCGTGACGAAGACCTCTTTCACTTTGCCATTGTACATGGCTTGCGTTCCTGAGAGAATGGTTGATGAGGGAACGTGACAATTGGGAATGGATGGTCCTGGATAAAGTGTGGACGTGCCGATGTAATCAAAACGTTTGCCTTCAGAAAAGATTTAAATGAATGCAGTTAAAATGCATTCTGACTAACTGAATATCCTCTTGAGTACGCTAAAATAGGGTTTGGACCGCGTTTGACATTTAAGGAAGAAAATATAATGAAACTGGCAGAAATAGGCTCAATAGAGTCATATTGGAAGGTTAGTTTGGTAGGGAAGCCTTGTATTGCGGCCTTAACAGAATGTGGGAATTGGAGCCACCCAACCCGCTTAAAATAGGTAGCCTTTCGGTAAATTTTTCAGGATAGGCTTAATAGTCCAACGTCTCAATCCTAACACAAACTCTTGTATAAGGCTTAATTACAACCTTACCCTTAACCCTAACCCGACTCTAAACCTAAACCTTAAAGGTAAGACGATAATAACCTTAACCCTTACCCTGATCATGACCTTAACCCCAAATCTGCCCTTAACCTCAAACGTAAACCTATCTCTAAACTTAATCCCTAACCCTCACCTGCGTCCGGTAAAGGCGTCCATGCAAGGCATCCTTACCGTTAGTTTTTCGCAAAAGTTCCTGGATGAGATCGTAAGGTATGCATGATAAGGTAAACTATGAAAAGAAAACTATTACTGACGCCGAGCACACCACCAAGCAAACGGAAGAAATTGCGAAGTTGAAGACACTTCTGCACCACTGTTATCACCTGCATTACCAATGTCAGTAACAGCTCCCTGAGAGGTACGTTTTATATCTTCTAGATTAGTTAAATCAGTATCAATCTGAATAACTTGCTCTATATTCCTATGTGCCATTCTTATTTCAATTCCTCCACCACACCAATAACGTGATGTCCTTTTTAAAATCTTACAAGCAAAGGGAAATTATGCAGGCGTCATACACTCCTTAGCGCTATGCAGTACTATCGGAGCTTTTTAGCAGTTTTATTTTACCTTTTCTTTTGGAATGGTCAGAGGAAAAAGGCATCTCATTTAAATACATATAATTATCGAGCTTATTTACTGCTGGAATCATACAACGTACTTCAGGCTGGCTCCATAACCACTTAGAAATCCAACGCACTCAAGTGAAAGTTAACAGCGAAGAAACAACCGTCGGCATGCGCATCACTCACCCGCAACCCTCTTTTTAAATACCTGCTACTTATTTGGTTTAGGTAGCAAGATATATGCAAGTTAGACAAACCACGTATATTCCGAGGGAGGTGGCTATAAGACACACAATACTCGTTTAATGGACCGTGTGTATATATACTCACATAAGAATGAGTAGGCTACTGCCAGACTTACCTGGCATGGTAAAATCCTGGGTGAACAGCCCGTCCCAGCTCACCTTTCCACGTACCTCATCGGCGGCCGCCAGCGACAGGCTACAACTAACGTATGTCTCCACCAAGACGGCTTTGGGACAGACAAAGTTAATGCCTCTGGTCGCCACTGTCCTGTTTATTAAGATTTGAAGTAAGGATTTTCCAATCTGAAAAAAAAACATTGAGGGGCCCGCAACGGGGCTAGTTATCCACCACATGTAACTGCCCAGTGTTTATTTACTTCAAAAAATAACGTCATAACAAGTATGCCTGTGCCATATGTTCAGCCTTTAGATCAGGTATTATGAGATAGGCAATATATTTATGCCCAAAGTTATGCTTTTGCAGAGTTTTGGATACGTTAAAATGACAGCTGACGCCCAATGCAAGTTGGGGAATGAATAGTAGCATATTGTGCACAGTAAATTGAATGTTAGGGACACTCGTAAAACTCTACAGTGAATATGTCATCTCGTGAAATTTCAACCGAAATGTTAAGTTTTTAAAATAAAAAAATATATAAATAGGGTTTTAATGTCGACTATTTTGTAGCATTATTCCCAGATATTTCGGTCTGACAGGGATGAGGACTTTCAACGGGCTTCGTTCGTGCCGACTGCAATAACTACGATCTGTAAAATGATTTCTTTGCAAGTTTTTATTTTCTCACTGATTTTTAATTCTCTTAGAAAATCAACTATATTTTGTTGAAAATATGCATAAATGACTCTTTCTTCTATTTATTTGGTATCACATTACGTCTAAGAAGACGTAAAGACGTAAAGACATGGTGTCATGCAGTTTTTAAAATGTACTCATTGGGATATTTTTAAGACCCAGAAATTTCCATTTGTCCTTTCGTTTGCTAATGCCACTGCAATTTATTATGAGCCTCGTGTGACATCTTCTTAACAGAGTACAGAAACATATGATATTCCGTAAATGGAAAATATGATGATTATAGTTTGAAAAACCCGGATGTAAGTGCAAGAGCAGGCCGGTTCGAAACCATTCAAGAATTGACAAGATATTTTGTTGAATACTGAACGATTCCCCTTCATCAATTAGAAAATTTGGAGAAGACATAATGTGCTACGAAATGAGAACACAAAACAATATTTTATTCGTTTACTCTATGAAATATATTTGAGTTCATAAAGGCATTTAAAAGCAAGAAAAGAATGGCAAACTACTAAAGTAGTCAATTTTACAAGTGTTGTTTTGCAGTCGATCTGAAAGAAGCCATCATACTAATGGAACTGAAATATGCTGCACTTTATTCAATATTAAAAATCGACTTCTGCGTATTTTTTTATTCTAAAATAAAGTGAATGAATTTCCGATAACATTTCATCAACTGGCATTACAAACAGTGACAGATACTATGCAATGTTAGCCAAAATTCTAAAACTCCATCAAGATAATGAATGCTTATTTTAGTAGAATTGCCATATGTATTATTTTGAAGCATAATCTCAAGAAATTTCTCGCCTCCTGAAATACCGTACTCGACACAAAATGGTTACTTAAGAAGCGGGTATTATTTCTCAAGAATTTAGATGCCCCTTTAAATTCAAATATGTTTTAGAACAAACGTGAGCAAAAATACTCCTTACAGTACGCATTAAATAGAAACGTACGTCTTCTTAGAATGTTATACTCAAGGGAAGTTAATTTTTTAGTTAAAATGAAGTTCTCCGATTCTCGATTATGTTTAAGCCCAATCTACTGATGCATTTGTGCTCAGCTGTTTCAGTTTACAAGCCCTACGCGTTCTTCAGAAGGAATAAAATACTCCTTTATCTCAATAAGAAGACAATATACAGTTGTCATACAGTTTAACAATGTATTTGGACTCTATCGTATACTTCCTGAGGAGTATTTATAAACAAAGAGATACGATGCGAATTAAATAGAAATTGTAGAGTCTTTAAAAAATTAAGAAAATAATTTTTATAAATCAAAAATAGCCTTTTTCGAGTAAAATATTTAAAGAAGGCATGAATTCCTGTCTAAGAAGCACAATAAATAATATCTTTGCTTATTTTTTCTATGAAATGTTTTTAAGGGCATAGAAAATCGATGGAAAAAAATCACACTACTTAAGTAGTAGTTTTTGTAGAGTGAGGTTTTTCACAAGGCCGAAAAGACGTTCATTCTAAAGCTGACATCCTTATGTGTGTGCAGTATTCTGAAATCATGCTCGAAAATAATGAATGTTACCACTACACTTAGCTAAGCATTCCTAATAGGAAAAGCATCTTAAAATGTTGGTTTACTATGCAGGAGATCGGTCCCTGAGTATAAATCTCTGTCATGGAAGACAAAGTTTTGGGATCCATGTAGAAAATTAACAAACGCACCTCATTACCAGAAGGTCCTTTCAGGCGAAATGCGACGTAATGTCGACCAGGCTTGGGAGAGATGAAGTTGAATGAAGTGGCTGCGGTTTTGAGGGGATACCAGTCCGATTCGGGGCGAAGATTCATCTCCAGTTTCATTTGGGTCAGGTCAGGTTTTGTTCCATTGAGGGTCTCGTAGTTTATGAGTACCGTTCGGGAGCCACCGACGAGACCGGGGACACTTTGTTGCAATTCCAGCTGGAAGACGAAGGGAACAGATAGCAAAGTACTGGCGTTGCAAGTTTAGGTGGATAGAAAAAATGTTTTCATATCATTCCTTGAGGTGTATAAAACACCTTTTCAAACGCAGGTAGTTAAATTTTTGGGTGCAAGGAGGTAGAACCAGATAGCTATTAAACTAAGAGTCTGATATCTGGGCATTGAACTGGGATTCATTGCACTGCACCAATGAAAGTAGTCAGAGGTGACCAAGTGCGCAGGAAAAGATTAGAAGCCACTGCCTTAGGCATGTTCAAGTTAAGTAATTTGATGTCAGGTGCAGATGAGCTCTGTGTACGTAGCAATATTTCCTTGCAAACCTCAAATTGAAGTAGGATTTCTTAAACCCAGTCTAGTCCTTAAGATTTTTGATGCTACTTTTGCGACTTAAAAGGTCCCATCAGCTGAAACAGTTTTGGATTTTCGCTTTACACGGCACTCGAATGGACCTAAAGTCAAGAGTGAAAATGTTTGTAATAACATTTTCTAAAATTTTATGTACTTCGAGTCTCACGGGCTAGTTTTCAATCGCCTACATTGCTACGATCAACAAACGGGCTATTTTTAGAGCTAAGAACATGAATTCCCAGGATTTCTGTAAATTAAATTCAAGTCTGTCACATTATTTATATCTAAATAATGTTTTTGGCAACTATAGCGTACGCGGTCTCACCTGATGAATAGAGCACGTGAACTCCTGTAATAACCCTTTTAATGAAGATGGACCGATGGTGTTAATTAACTGAATCCTCAGAGTATTGTTTGTTTATCACACTAACGAAGTGACGGAAAATACCGCGTAATATAAAGGACGAGACGTTTATGGTGGGTGTTTCGGGGCTCCAGATACTGGTACGCCGGTCTCAGTGTGATCGATTCACAAGTGATCTATCAGACAAATGTGTGATGAGCCAATTTTATGGTGATGAGGGCAGGTTAGAATTGAGTCCACATTGCTAGTGGAAGGAGTTTAAGGTGGTGATGAGTTGCAGCATGGCTCGCTGGTCCTCACTGGTCATTTTAATGGCCTTGGTAGTTTTTTTATGTTGAGATGAGAGGATAATGTATCGTTTTGACATTCCTCTGGGTTCAGAGATACCCAAGGAGGCCGTTCCGTGTGCGGAATGTCAACTCACGATACGAACACGATGAGAAGCGTTAAGATCTTGTTTAAGTTGTCCGCAGAACTTGTTGCTAATGGGCTTCTTTCTTTGCCTTAAGAGAAGCCATTCGATTGACATCGAATATGGCGTTTTTAGTCTCTACGGCAGTATGTCACACCAGCCTCTAGTCAGCCAGGTCATCTCAGGACGCCTGGTTGATTTTAAACTGCTTTCAGTGGGACTCTTCAAGGTTTTCTTTAAGCGACGCTTTTATCCGCCTTGTCTGTAAGCACACGTGACTCAACATCCCTCCTCCTATTTGGACCGCCCCATCACATTAGCATGAGAATACCGGCTGTTTCAATGTGTTTTTTTATCTGGATCCTTTTTCTGCTACTTCGATGACACAGAGGGGCTACAGGGAGAACTGTGGTAGCCGAAATAATCTACAAACTCTGGAGATCTAACTTGCGATTTTGACATAGATCTTGAAATTGTACTTACCAGGTACGCTAATTTGTATACTGCTATGAGGTTACATTCCCTGGAATTCAGTGTGGTCAGTATTTGATGCGGGTTCGTGCATGACCATTCTTATCTCCATGTTGAAGAGCAAGTTCCAGTTAGAGCAGCCAAAGTCATAAAGTACATAACCTGCCATACGTCATCTTCCGCTGTAATGTTTCGAGAACATTCATCCAAAAAAACTAAATTGTACACGCCGGTCTTGTATACTCTCGGAGACGCCTGCATGCACAGCGTTGAGTAATTTTCAGCTTGTTTGGTAATCTTCGGCCGCTTCAAACGATCGGCGTCTATCATTGTAGTGGAGACAATGAGATTCAACAGGATGGGAGAGATTATGCAGCTCTGGTTTACCACATTTGTCACCATGGTGGCTGCAGAGACTGGCCTTGTTTCCGTGACGTGCGCTTCGTTCCTATCTTAGTGTTACTATTTTCTAAGAATTGCTCCAGCCGTCAGAATTTCAGCATGATTCTTCAGCATCCCTATCGATTGTCCCTCTTAAAAGCCCTCATCATAATGACCAGTACGCTATAGCGAGTGTTTTCCACTTAAGGACACCTTTTCTACCTCTGGCAGGCCACCTGGTCAATATACTTGGTTATGCCCTGCCTCTGGTATGCGCATTTCATTTCTTGAAGGCATCTTTGCTCCAGCGAGGATTTTGTCTTTTCTCAGAGCCCCCGGGGCTCCTCATCCATCCCCCTTAAAGTTGTCTCTGTCTCAGAATGGCGTGGATATTGAAAACACCGATCACTTTTATAGTTTTCATTTCACTGACCTTTTTCTGTCACTCAAGCTTTAATTTTCTTCAGAGACAGTATAAGGTGAAAATGTTTGAGTGTACTTGACTGGTATTTATAAACAGTTCACATCTATCACTTGTCAAGAGCGTTTTCAGTACAAAGGCCCTCTGCATCTTCAGTTTTACGGTGGGTAAGCTGTGCAACGATTTTAGATGGAATGCTGTAGTTGGTCAAGGGCCCGGCTGGTTTTGACGATCCTCTTTGCAATTTCAACGTGGATCTCCAGGTTTCTTGAAACCGTACTTCACGGTGTAAGGTGTGTATTAATGGCACTAATCAGATGCTCTGTGTTTTGACACCGGTCGCTGTGTAAGCACGGTGTAAGCTGGTCTAGGTGCGTGTTTAGACAATCACAGCAGCGAGCATTGTTCCCTACAGCGTTTAGCAGGGATATTACTTTGCTGGTTTTCAGTGTGTTTACCAGTGTGTATGCCAGTCTCTACCCAATGTGACAGTAGGGACTCTGTCGTCGCTATAAACTAGCTTACGTGGAAATATACTCAAGAGGCTGACAGATGGATTTGCTGTCTTAAATAATAAAAGATTTAAAAAGTCAGTTGGCGAACACATCTTTTCAGTAATCCATCATCAGTCCGTTTCAAGTAAATTAGAATGGATTCAGGAGATATGTGTGGGGTTTATATGTTATTCGAGGGGATGATAAATCATAATCTTAGTTCCCACGGAGTCGGCGTGTTGAAGACGTCATACCTGGGAGCGAAGGAGGGAGGGAAGGCGCCAGTGACGTCAAACCCGAACCTCCCTCCATCCGCTCCCAGCTTCAACGTCCTCACCACTTCGACTCCGCCATGCAGGTGGCGTGGGAACTAAGCGTACGGCTAAGGATTCCCCCAAGGTACATTATAACACTGTCCGTAGTTTAAGAGTTTCCGCCCATGGTATTTTGAAGGCCTTATGGTAAATTACTGAAAACATTCGTTTGCCAACTGGTTTTTCATCACAATATGGCAATTTTCTCAGATATAAGCGATTTTTGTTGGACTTGCCTCGCTCGCTCTGGCCAAACCTATTATATTCCCATGACGATGGCGAAAGACGACCAGAGCTGTGGGTTGGGGAACAGACTGGCTGACAAAGATCAATTAGGTGAATGGAATTAAATTAATGACTTCGGTGGGACCTCGTAGCTCAGGTGGTTAGCGTGCTGCCTATACTAAAGCCCTGTCATTACTGTTGTGAGTTCAAATCCCATCGAAGCCACTGTATTTTGCACAAATGGGCCCCCGTTTGCCTGTCGTCTAGGTCAGATGCACCTAGAGCGCAGATCCTTTTGAGAATGGAGACTTTAGAATCTTAGAAAGTAGCATGAACTCACCTTCAGGCCTATGTTTTCTTCAGCCATGAAGGAGCAGTCGAAGCTAATGAAGCCGTCGGAACAGATATGAACGTGTTTGTCCATGCCCTGGGGTCGCTGACCGCAGAAACACGCCATGTCCTTGATTTTGGCCGCACATTGGTGCAACATTTGACCGCATTGGCGCACACAAGCCTTGGCAGAAAACTAGGGACAGAAGACGGATGTCTAGTTAGAATGATAATAGCTTACGCTGTGGTTTGGAGGCGCATTAGGCACTTCTTTGACTAATCCATTATTTTTATTCACAGAATATTTTTGCTAGCACAATATGCTTAGTATTTATAACAAAACTTAACGTAAATTGTTTTTTATATTAGATTACTATGAAATTATATCAGAGATTCATATAATATCATTCGTTTGAACTTTTTATTATCATAGAGATTATTGTAATTCCACGCATTGACTAAGCCACAGAGAACGCTTTGTTGCTAGATCATGTTATACAGAAGGCTTCCAGTTGTTTCACTGTTTCCTTACGTTTACTATTTAATTAATTTCTTTTTTACTTATTTCGTTGACGTTTCGGGTTTTTTGTAAGTTGTGTTTTTTAACATCTAACTTGTTCTTTTGTCTTTTAAATTGTGTTTTTAAAAAAACACGCAAAATGGATACCTACTAAGTAGAGGTCTTATTTCCGCCCATTTTATATACATACAAATCTACAATACAATCCCTATCTCGTGATATGTCAACCGAAATGTTGAAACAAGTCGCTTAAGTGGGGTTGTCGTATTGGCTATCATAAAGCCTAAGCCTAAGATATTTCGTTCACGGTACGAGAACAAGAAATAAAATCTATTTGAAAAAACAAGAGCATCACAAATCAATGAGGAAATCGCAGACTACTTGAGTAGCCATTTGGTACAGAGTATATCTTTTGCGGGTGGTCAGAAAGAAGCCATTTCAAAAGCCAGTAGCATAATGTGACTGAAATATATTGGGATAAGTCTGCATTAGAATTAATTTGAAAACCTTTCTTAAGTTATTTGTTTGAAGGTTAAACATATACCAGAATTTCGGTTGATATTTCATGAGATATGGAGGCTACTCTATACATCTACACAATAGAAGGGCTATCTCAATAAATGTTAATTGGAAGTCTAAAATGGGTTTTCGATTCGAAATGGTTGCTAAAGGTTGATTGTTTGATAAGGTATTGTGTAGCATTAACCAAATATACGGCAGTTCCGCCAGAAGACCTGCTCTTGACTTTACTTCTTATCGGTTGCCTGCTAAAGCTATACTCGTTAAAAATGATAACCTGTGTAATATAAATGTTTCCCACTGATTTTCGATGCCGATATGAATCGAAATACAAGTTATAGAACACATGCCCAAAGTATACTTTCTTGTAACTATTTGGCAGTAAACTGGATCTTGTTAAATTGTTTTACTTAAACAAGGGCTATACTTCGGTTTTAAAAAAAACTGTTTCATTACCCAAATGTAAGCTTTTTAACACACATACTGTGTATATTCAGTCTAAAGACAATCACATATTTTTCTACGCTTTTGAAAACACGGTATATTGTGCTTCTAAAATTTTGCGATGGACCTGGACATGGTTTTATACTTTATAAGCAACATCAATAAATGAACACATGTGATGTTTTATGAGTGGAAATTTAACCATCCTCAAAAATTTGATAATTAGGAAGATTTTTTAAACTTTTAATATACCCTTTCTTCAAGGATAAAATTTAATAAGATGTAGTGTACAACCCAACGAGTACAAGAAAGAAACTTTTCGTGCATGTTTTCTATAAAATGTTTTTAAAATATGTTAACGCATACAAAATCAAGGGCAAAAATTAGTAAAGCTTAAGTTGAAATTTTTACAGAATGCGACTGGAAAGGAAGTCGTTCAAATTTTTGCATTGTAACATGATAGAAATACCCTGGGATTATGCTGAACCATCAGTATTATTACAGCCCTACCTAATTTATCTTTTCTTATTGAAAGCCCAAATCATTATTACGTCCAATATTTGCCAAGATAGTGCATCTACTCGAGCTGGCCTTCGTTAACCTCAAGTGACAAATTGAGGACTTTATAAGCCAGTTATTGCCATTCGCTCGGAATACCTGACGACCAGAATTTTTAATTTGGAATGTCATCGTTACTAGTTTTAATGAACAACAGTGAAGTTGCTGAAATTGAATCAATTTTTCCACCTTTTATCGCTCAACAGTATTCATTTATGCTTCTTAAGGTCCACTTACCTTTTTTACCCTCGAACAAAGGTTCTCCTGCGTATGCGCATTCGGCTTGCTTCTATAAAGAAGTTCTGGCTGCTATTGTGACCGGATCTTTTCAGAGCCTGTGGGATACTGAATATTTATATTCTGTAATTCTGACCGCAGCTTGTGGTTATCCTGTTTCCCACCCTTTTTCCTTTCAATATCGATGACCTGGGCTTAAACAACGACCGATTTGTACCTGAATATATACCAATTTCCTTACTATTAAGCATCCCGCTATGAACTTTGCTCATAACTCGTTATACATTGCTTCAGTGACTCTCTCACGCAACGGCAAAAGAATAGCTCAGCTGGTTTTTTTGCTTTTCAGCAACACCTTGCCCGCATGTGATGATAAAATACGAATACTACCTACTAACGTTTAGTAGCAATGTTAATGTGCATAAATTTGTATAGTTAGTGCGTTTAACTTACCAACTGTCCGCCAGTGTAAGGATTATATTCGTACTGCTCAAGTAATATCTCCGGATCACAGAGCTGTAACTCTGGTCTTACGTGATTCACAAACAGCAGTAGTAATTGCAATAGCTAAAAAGAAAGTGTGTTAAATATAGGCAGGAAACTTTTTTCTATTGGCAAATTCCGAAGAATAGGTTCTCGAGATATTTCTGAAAACAGCATGTTGCAGCCGACAATAATTTAGTGGCCCTCATTTAAATGGTTATATTCGGGCTTTAAAGGCGCCATTTCGAGTCAGCTAAAATTTAAATGGCAACTGGAGACACAGCACGCTCTTTCTCGCCTTTTCCTTATCAAATGAATATCAGGTACTACTTTTAGGAGAAAAGTAGTTGCGGTTCCTACAATCTGTTGCTGAAAGAAACGATGTATTGACTAAGAAACTACATCTGGTCAGTGCCTTCGCAGGTTTAATCTTCTTGAGATAAAGAGAGCATCTCAATTTGCTTTAAAAAAATTCGGTTTGGAATTCAATGGTCCCATCGTAAGCAATCCCTGTGGTTGATGAACGTGTTCGAAGGCTGTAATGAACGAAAAGTACAGAGAAAAAAATGGTAGTTCACGGTATTTGTATCTCTCAAGCCGAGAAATTACAGATCCGTGTCCATAAACCACACAGTTTTATTACTGTGCAAAACCTTCTACACTTGGGTCCGTGCGTATCCTTCCTGTCGGCTGCGATAGTGCCTAATCAATGTGGGATTTCGATGGCCTTCACTGACCAATTCTGGCTGAAGGACAGAATACCACTCAGCCTGTCTATGTCAAATTTCAAATTCAAACAGAATGTACTACCTCCATCCTGCGGATGTGATAAACTGATGAGCGCCATATCCCTGCCACGCTGTAGAAATCTGTTTTGGAATGTTTATGTACTGTCTTAGACACCAAATATTTAAGCGAACTATTTAATGCCACTTCCGTGTACGAATTACTGTTCGATTTTCTGACTTACTTTACGTGTTATGTGGTCCTGGAGCATTTACAGTTAACTAATTTTTGACACCAATTACTGATCAATCAAAACGGGTGATTTTTCCAACAGTCTTTGTACATGTATCGCTTGAGATCCATCTTCGCTTGCTTAATGAAAAGACTCTAGACATCTACAGATACGGTTCCACCAATCTGGCGCAATTTCATACAGTTTGGATAAACTATGCACTGGCACCTACCTCAACCTAAGACGTGTGACGTGTATTCGTGAACCCCTGACTTGAAAAAACTTTGTTCGACGAAAAGTGGGAGCAGTTCAGAGTCTTAGAGTTTGGATTTGCACCAATTCTCGAGTCTACTCAGCAGACGAAAGATTCCTTGCTCAATTTTGACATTTTTTACCAATATTGACAGTGGTACCTAAAATTTCTATTTCTGCTATAAGTTCCGTCATGGGTCAGCGATACACCAAGCCACACAGTCGATATATGAACCACAGGCTCTCATCTCTCAACTCCGCACTGTCGGCTCACTTAATCGACTGCATATTAACTTAAACGAGATTTGCGTATCATTTGAGTGTCTTGGTCGATTGCACCAGCGCATATTCCACACTATAGTCAACATTTAACACGCTTGACTCTATCACTGACGGGAATAGTCAGTCCTCATCGCTGGACGAAGGGTCAGGCTGCAATAGATCCTACTTAATTTGACCTTTATGATATTCTCCCTCAGTTGGGATCCAAGTTGCCTCCCTCCCTCCCTGCCTTCCTTCCTTCCAGTGCGGATAAGTCTTTCGCTGTTAATTGATGATCTTCGTGAGTGGGGCAAACCGAATAACCGACTGAGGAGCAATTCTTTCAAAGAGAAAACACATTCCAAACCCACCTACTGAGCAACGGTTAGTAGACATGTATGAGAAATGAAATTCATTGGGCGGCCATATAAGGGGACCCTCACCGACGAGTCATATGACGCTGCCAACATTCAGTCGGTGGTATAGAAATGTTGAATGATTTATCGTCCAAGTTAACAGCTCAAGCGCGTGCTTTACTGATTTTGAGTCGGTTTACGCCGCAGCCGTAAGGGGTTTTGCTCATAAGTTGATGAGTCGTTCAACAGCAATCTTTTTGTTCTGAAACAGTTATATCTAAACTTATATTTACTGTTTAAACTGCGTTAAAAATTAGCTTCTTAACGAGTTTTAAAAGGCAAATGACCTAACAAACGATAAGCATACGTAAGCAAAGAAATATTGAAACGAAAAATTTACTAGCAAACTCAGAAGACTTATTTCCGTCAATGTTCTCTCAGTGCTCGCCGGAATCAGTGATCCGATCCGCCTCTTCGAATGTTAATTAAGGTTAAAAATAAACACAACTAATTTGAATGGCGTTGTGGCACACACGGTCTAACTCTCATCTGTAAAGATTGTTTTTTTTATTTTTTCCTAGTCGTAAAATGACCGTCAGCTGCAAAACAAAGGGAATCTGTTCCCTTTCCTCCTACAAACAAGATATACCTGGGCCCGCCTTTTTATATGGACGAATGCAGTGGAGAAAAACAGAAACGTCCTTAACTTTTGAATTCCGCTTTCACAAATAAAACTTCACTATAACTTCCACATGGTACCACTTCCGGTTATATCCGCCTGTGTAGGGATTAAAATAAAAGATCCAGCTCTTGACCAGGGATTTCTTAGGTGGTTTTCAGTCGGTACAAGATTCCTGTGAGTCGTCAGTGCATACCGATCAAGTGGCTTCCCGAAGCGACCAAGCTCCGTATGGGTGGCAAAGGTCACGAACAGGCAACAAATTATCAGGTCGAAGTAGGCCAAGATATAATTGCAGAGAGTAGAGACGACAGAATATGGGTAGATTGATACAGCCTGTTTCGGGCTTATTATGCCTTCATTCAGCGAATCATTACCCTGAATATATATATATATATATATATATATATATATATATATATATATATATATATATATATATATATATGATAGTGTGTGGCTCACCGATCTGCTTAAGGAACATTTATGTTCCTTTGTGCCCTGGAGCTCAGACTAGAGCCCTCACAGGCGGTCGCATAGCGACGTGTAGCATATGTTGATAATGTGGAACCGACAAAGACTAGGGAGACCAGAATGGCCATTTCTGGCTTATTAGCCGTCATCAGCCAGTCATACCCAATCCCAAGTGTGGCAGCACGTTTTATACATGCTCTGGCTCTGCGTTAAGAATTATTGTTAATGTGACGGTAAGCATTACCAACAGGTCAATGGTACTCCAATGGGTTCACCGATATCGGGGCTACTTGCCAAGCTAGTCTTAAAACGCATAGAAGAAGCGGTGGTTGAAAACCTCAGGCCGAAAATGTTGCTTCGCTACGTAGGTAATACCTGCGTGGTCATAAACAACTGCGAGGTGAAACGGCTGCATGAAAGTCTTAATGGTGTCTTCCCTGCTATACAATTCACTCGCGAAGGAGCAACAGGCGACATCCTCCCGTTTCTCGACGTCACGGTGCAAAGATTGAGTGATGGTAAGCTCGCAACCAGCGTCCAAAGAAAAAACTCCAATGCCAAAATAATCCTCAACTATGGGAGCAATCATCCTGCTGCCCACAAACGAAGCTGTGTTCGAGCTCCTTTTCACCGCGCCTTCCGGTACTGTAACAGTGAGTATCTACTTAAAAAATAACTTGCCTATTTATACCAACTATTCCGATCTAACGGATACCCGATGAACTTCGTGAAAAACTGTCTCCGAAGTCACAGTCAATCACAATATCAGAGCTCTAATGGAGAAGTAGTACCGAGGAAATTCCATTCATTGCCATACATGCAGGGCATTTCGGAAACGATCGCCCGACAATTAGACCGATTCGGCATCTGCATCACTCACAAGCCAGCGTCCTCCCTGCGGGCAGCACGATCACGTGTTAAAGATCCCGTACCCAAAGAGCAACAAACCAATGTTTTTTACCGCATTCCATGTGAAAATTGCTCTTGCGCTTACGTAGGCCATACAGGCCGACGACTCAGAACCCACATAAACGAACACAAACTGGCAATCCGCCGACGCGATCCCTTGTCTATCGTGTTTGCACACGCCGTTAATTGCAACCATCGCTTCAATTGGGAGGGAACTGAAGTGGTCGCCATGGCTAGCACCAAACAGGCACGCGAATTCCTCGAAGCTTGGCACTCCGGTACAAACAGTTTCAACCACCACGTCGATTTGGATGCGCATTACGAAGGTCTGCGTGCACGGTCCACTGACTTGCGCCCACCTTAAAATCAACAACTGCTTATCTGTGCCCAGCCAAGTGTAACCTCGCTGGCTCTGCATCTCCCGCCACTTGACTTGCTATCATAACTCTAGCACCCCTCCCCTTACATGAGACAGCTATCGTAACAGGATTCACGGCCCCCCAAACCCCCCATGGCATCAGTCTGTCGATGTAACTCTGTGCCCCTAAACCCTCCAGCGTGACAATTCCAACTCTCATTTCTCATTACGTCTGACGACGGGTTGGTGTAACCAGCTTGAAAATTCACGAGTAAACCTCGATTTTCCGACGAGCCTTCTTTCTTTATATATATATATATATATATATATATATATATATTGCTAATATATATGATGGTGGTGCTACTGTTATTATAGATAAAGATGACTTCATCAATAAGGCAAACAAAATCTTCAGTGATATTAAGGCCTACACTATTCTTGCCGAAGACCAAACAAAAAAGTAAACCGCAGCCATCAAGAAAAAGGCCAATGAGCTCGCTCGCCTGAAAGTCATAAGTGCAGCCGACTCAAAGTTTATTACCCTCGGAGATCCCCGTATCGCACGCGCATACGGTCTACCGAAAGTGCACAAACCGGATGTCCCGCTGAGGATTATAGGGCCACTGATCGGATCACCTATGTACAACATAGCTAAGTGGTTGTACAGGCACCTGAAGCAGCTAACGCATGGATCCGAATACAGCATTAACAACTCTCACGCATTCCTCCAAAGGATCAAAGGCCTCAAAGTAAGTACTGATGAATGCCTCTTGTCTTTCGACGTCAGTGCCTTGTTTTCTTCCATATCGCATGACTTGGCAATTTAATGCGTAGCTCAACGTCTACAGAACAATCCCGTTGAAATTCCAACGCAGCATGTTAAAAAACTGCTCAAACTCTGCCTTAGGAACTACTGTCAATTCGAAAATAAGCACTACCAACAGGTAAAAGGCACTCCAATGGGCTCGCCAATATCAGGACTACTCACCGAATTGGTTTTTCAACGACTAGAAGAAGAGGTTTTCCAAACTTTCAAGCCCAAAATCTGGCTTCGATATGTAGATGACACCTTTGTCGTAATAAAGGACTGCGAAGTTGAGCAACTGCATCAGAGGCTGAATGGTGTTTTCCTAACCATACTTTTCACTCGTGAAGAGGCAGTAGGAGATAGCCTGCCATTTCTGGACGTTAGAATCCAAAAGCTACATGATGGTAGTCTCACAACAAGCGTCCATAGGAAAGGATCTAATGCTGAGATTATCCTCAACTATGGAAGCAACCACCCAGTAGCTCACTAAAGAAGCTGCGTCTGAACTCTGTTCCACCGGGCATACCGTTACTGCAACAGCGATGACATCCTTAAAAAAGAGCTTGCTTACCTATATCGGTTGTTTCGGTGTAAAGGGTATCCGGTTTGTTTTATAAAGAACTGTCTCAGGCCCCAGGCACAACCGCAAGGCCCCACCCAAAACGGAGAAATTGTGGCACGAAAACTCTACTCCCTGCCTTATATGAAGGGGGCCTCTGAGGTAATCGCTTGGCAGTTGAATCGCCGTGGTATACATGTCGCGCACAAGCCAGCATCCTCACTACGAACCACACTATCCCGAATAAAGGATCCCATCCCAAAAATCAACAAACCAATGTAATTTATCGCATCCCGTGCGCAAATTGCTCTTGTGTTTATATTGGGCATACGGGTTGATGCCTGGGCACCCGCATTAATGAGCACAAACTAGCCGTCCGCCGCCGAGACCCTTTGTCCCTCGTCTTTGCGCACGCAATCGAGTGCGATCATCGATTCAATTGGGATGAAACTGAGGTCATCGCCATGGCCAACACAAAAGAAGTGAGGGAATTCCTCGAGGCCTGGTACTCCTGTGCGGGCAGTATCAACCGCCATGTTGACCTGGACCTGGAGGGTCTACGTTTACGACTCACCGCCCCCCGTCCAAATGCCACATCAACTACCGGCAACCCAGCCATCCGGAATCCAACTGATCCACCATCCACCCTCCCCCTGCAGCACCGGGAAACGCAATTGTTCCACCTCCCCCTTCCCTAGCTCACAATCCAACATGACTCACCTTTTACAAGCCAATGGTCTGTCGGCCCTGTCACGCCAGTCTGTCTAGTGCGATATTCCAACACTCACTTTTATTTATTTCGTCTGACGACGGGTTGGTGTGACCAGCTCGAAAATTCACGAGTACAACTCGCATTTTCCGAAGAACCCCTTCCTCTTTTCATATATATATAAATATATATATCTGTATCAGTCTGAGTAACGGTAACCGTATTTATTGCGGCTAAATATATAATTTATTTCAAAAACGAATGAACTTAAACTCATTTTTTGCAATTTGAGTAAATATAGGACCACGTTAGCTATAGAAAATAGGACATTTTAGCTACTTGGGATAGAACTGAACGCAGTGGTCCCACATTGGCGTACCAGAAGAGAACCTATGTATTCGACAATATTGTGTTAAGTATTTTCAGGCCCCAAGTAGACATTAGAAGGGTATGTTCTTCAAACAAAATTTGCACCGAAGAACGCTGCTTTTACAAATGACTTAAGGCTCATGTAAAACTAATAGGTTGATCCTCAATATATTTGTAAATATACTTACTGTGACCTTCATTCTGGGTTCATTCACGTAGAGGCAGGATGGAAGGAATTTTACGAGTCCCATTGGATGATATACCAACCGAGTGAATGTGCAAAACTCTCCGCCCTGACAACCCGTTGCTAAGGTTACGTGAAGTATAATTGTGAAAATACCAAGAAAATATCTCATTGTTTAAACGCCTTCCCCTGAATGTGTTGCCATGGCAAGTGCAAAACCTAGTTGCAAACCAACAATGGGATGCTGACCGTAGAAAGACCACAATTCTCCCTTTTTTGGTGTATACCCCCGATATTTACTTGATATTCAACATTGAATTCATCCCTTGCGAATGGAATGGGTGAACCTCAGTCCTAACCTTGCTGACACGGCATATGGAAATTGAAAACCTCAGATGCCTCATTCTACCGTGTTGGCTCTCAGTTACTTCTAGCTGAAGCGAAAATTCCAGCAATGAACGTTTGCGTAGCTGTAGGGTCTAAAAGGTAGTTTTCAAGAAAGGTGCCTCAAGGTAGCTGATTGTGCAGGATTTATTGAGATGACTGAAGTCGAGGAGGGAAAGTAAATTTCAGCTCAAATATTCGTATCAACCTCCGGACCAAGCCTGAAAAGGTTTGTTCCGAAGGATTTGCTCACCGCTCGTACATTTATTTCCTCCAAAAAGTAAACAAGCCGGGATAAAACTGAAGTTCTTATATTAAAAAAAACAGACGGTGAACGTTAAATGACCCACAGATAAGCCGAAACTCTCGCAGCTTCGTCAAGCAGCGGCACAAGATAGATGAAATATGCACGTCTGGGGCGTTAGCTACAACCAGTGCTATCAGTGTAGAGGATAATCGCTTATCAACAGTTGCGTATTTGAACAATGCTGACAAAGACTAGGGAGACTGGAATGGCCATTTCTGGCTTATTAGCCGTCATTAGCCAGCCATACCCAACTCCAGGTGTTGCGGCACGCGAGGCTCAAACTCATGACCTGTTTGTTAGAAGTTAAACGGTCTAGCCATCCAGTCAGAAGCTCGTTGTATTGCAGGTTTCGATCAGGAATATTAACTATGGTTAGTTGGCACTCCCCGGTCGGTTACAGGAACCACGCGTACCGTTGTGCCTTGGAGCTAATTGTCTAGCCCCACTAGCAGCCGCTCAGGGGCTAGAAGTGGAAGTAGTAGTAGCAGAAGTAGTAATAGTAGTAGTAGTAGTAGTAGTAGTAGTGGTAGTATTAGTAGTAGTAGTAGTAGTAGTAGTAGTAGAGGCAGATTAACAATTCTAACAAAGACAAGTTAGACTGGAATGGCTATTTCTGGCTCATTAGCCACCATCGGTCAGTCGTACCCAGAAATGGCCATTCCAGTCTACGATCTCATTGTCAGAATTTTTCATCTGCCTTTAATTTTACTAACCACTGTACGAGTGCTGGAAAGGCTCGAGAATGAGCACCAAGGCAAAACGGGACGAGTGAGTTCCGTTAGCGATCGGTGAGACTTTTATCAATGAAGATGCAATTTCCCGATCACAACCGGGAAGAAAACGAACCCGTGGCTCAATTATAAGAGCACTGGACTTCTGATCAATGGGTTTCCGGTTCGAGCCTCGTGTGAGGACTCACCCGGGGTTTGGTATGATTCACTGATGACGTCAAATGGGCCAAAAATCGCCATTCCAGTCTCCCTTGTCTTTGTCATAATTTAATTATATATATATATATATATATATATATATATATATATGGATGGATCAGCTATCGTTGGTGGCGGAACACTGTGCAGCCTCTGGACACACTTTTTCTTTCCAGGACGCCGAAATCCTAGGCCGAGGTATCGACCAAACAGCCAGAGAAACGCTCGAAGCCTGGCACACCGTACCTTCTTCCATTAACCGTTGTACGATTCTCCCGGCGGCCTACCAGGCCTTACGAGTGCGGCTCAATCAACAGACTCGCAGGAAAGAAGTCAGACTGTTCGCGGTCGCAAGCAACCGCATAACGAGCCAGAACACATGCCTGAGTGAACCTAGGCCACGCACCAACACATTCGAGGGGATAACCGCGGAAAACGCAAACCAGCAAGACCTCCGGCCAGGCATGAACGTGGACGCAGGTGAACTTAGTTTGCGCACGAAAACCGATGATGAGCGTCTCCAACCCGATAGGAACGGAGACACCGGCAATGACTCAGCAACCACCGATGAGCCGTGCACGGACAGATTCAAACGAGGGACGAGAAACAGACATGCGGGTCCGGTACACCAAACGCGGGCAATGCAGACGAGGTCAATGACACTTGCCACCCCGACACAGCCCCCAGGCGAGGCGAGGGAGAATAAAATCAATGATCAGCAGGACAGCAACTAACTCCCCCACCCCCCTGCAGTGCATCCTGCACGAATAGCTGTAGAGCCAGCATGTTCAGAACCCATAAATACTGTGAGGGCGCCGTACTGAACCTACCTCCGACGATGGAATCTTGTTTGATTTTTGAAACGTCAGGATATTAAACCTATTGTTCCCGTGATCGCCTCTTCTTCTGATTTATGCCCGGGGACGCGCATTTTTGCTTCAATTAGCAATATATATATGTATATATCAAGGAAATAATTTCTGAAATTATTAAGTGCAGGACATGGGGTTAGATGATTCGGACATGACGTTTTAGGGTCAGACCCGAAATTTCAATGAACATTCGGGTCGAAGACAATCAACCACTGTGGAAAAACTACGTAATGCCCATTCTACAAACAAGTAGTACTACAAGTAGTATGAATCTTATTTGGCACAGGTATTATACCGTGCTTCCGACATAGGTACTAGCTAAAAGCCCAGACACGTGTTTCGCCGATGTTTCTGCTGCTGCGTGACGCAGGAACGAGGGGTTCGGCTCCTCAGTGGGTGCCCCAGCGTTCTCTATGCGGTTTCTGGTATATGAAATCCAGAGAATAATCAAGGAAATAATTTCTGAAATTATTAAGTGCAGGACATGGAGTCAGATGATTCGGAAATGACTTTTTAGGGTCACACCCGAAATTTCAATGAACATTTGGGTCGAAGACAATCAACCACTGTGGAATAACCACGTAATGCCCATTCTACAAAAAATAGTACTACAAGTAGTATGAATCTTATATGGCACAGGTATTATACCGTACTTCGGACAAAGGTACTAACTAAAAGCCCAGACACGTGTTTCGCCGATGTTTCTGCTGCTGCGTGACGCAGCAACGAGGGAGTTCGGCTCCTCAGTGGGTCCCCAGCGTTCTCTATGCGGTTTTGGTATGTGGACTCAAGAGAATAATCAAAGGAAATAATTTCTGAAATTATTAAGTGCAGGACATGGAGTCAGATGATTCGGACATGACTTTTTAGGGTCACACCCGAAATTGCAATGAACATTTGGGTCGAAGACAATCAACCACTGTGTAAAAACTACGTAATGCCCATTCTACAAACAAGTAGTACTACAAGTAGTATGAATCTTATATGGCACAGGTATTATACCGTACTTCGGACAAAGGTACTAGCTAAAAGCCCAGACACGTGTTTCGCCGATGTTTCTGCTGCTGCGTGACGCAGCAACGAGGGGTTCGGCTCCTCAGTGGGTCCCATAGCGTTCTCTATGCGGTTTTTGGTATATGGACTCCAGAGAATAGTCAAGGAAATAATTTCTAAAATTATTAAGTGCAGGACATGGAGTCAGATGATTCGGACATGACTTTTTAGGGTCAGACCCCAAATTTCAATGAACATTTGGGTCGAAGACAATCAACCACTCTGGAATAACCACGTAATGCCCATTCTACAAACAAGTAGTACTACAAGTAGTGTGAATCTTATATGGCACAATTACAAGTAGAAGTACGGTATAACGTCTTTGCCATATAAGATTCATACTACTTGTAGTACTACTTGTTTGTAGAATGGGCATTACGTGGTTATTCCACAGTGGTTGTTTGTCTTCGACCCAAATGTTCATTGCAATTTCGGGTCTGACCCTAAACGTCATACCAAATCATCTGACTCCACGTCCTGCACTTAATAATTTCAGAAATTATTTCCTTGATTATTCTCTGGAGTCCATATACCAGAAACCGCATAGAGAACGCTGGGGGACCCACTAAGGAGCCGTACCCCTCGTTGCTGCGTCACGCAGCAGCAAAAACATCGGCGAAACACGTGTCTGGGCTTTAAGCTAGTACCTATTTCGGAAGTACGGTATAATATATGTGCCATATAAGATTCATACTACTTGTAGTACTACTTGTTTGTAGAATGGGCATTACGTGGTTATTCCACAGTGGTTGATTGTCTTCGACCCAAATGTTCATTGAAATTTCGGGTGTGACCCTAAAAAGTCATGTCCGAATCATCTGACTCCACGTCCTGCACTTAATAATTTCAGAAATTATTTCCTTGATTATTCTCTGGAGTTCATATACCAGAAACCGCATAGAGAACGCTGGGGCACCCACTGAGGAGCCGAACCCCTCGTTGCTGCGTCACGCAGCAGCAGAAACATTGGTGAAACACGTGTCTGGGCTTTTTAGCTAGTACCTATGTCGGAAGTACGGTATAATACCTGTACCATATATATATATATATATATATATATATATATATATATATATATATACTTCTTCTACTAGCCCCTATGCGGCTACTGGCGGGGCTTGAGCGTGAGCCTTAAGACGGGCCGAGGGAGTTCTGTAAGCGATCGATTAATTTCCGTAAACGAAACTGCTTAAATCCACTCTGGTCATATAATACAAGTTTGACGCATACTTCGTCACAGGGGTACTGTGTCCTATTTACATTTTAGAAAAAACGCAAAGGCCACAGTCTCCGTGGCACGTGCTAAGACTGCTGCTTACGCAAATTTCTTGATATGAAACGGTCATAGGATCACACCCATCCCTCCACAACACCACCATTCCGTAGGCCCTGCGCTAATTTCCCCGCAGATTATTGTTTGTGTCAAGGAAGAGATAGGATTTTGGTTAGTCTTAGGTTAAGAACACGGTAGAAGCCAATTAGACGCCAGTGACGCCAGTCTGAACGTGACTGCGCAGGGCTCTCTATGCCAGCTCCAGGTCGATGAATCGATTCACCGAGCTCTCATAGGTGGCGTGGCGTGAGTGATTCTCCTCGTGGCTGCAAAGTTATACTCATGACCCATTTCGTAGGTGTGGACAGCCACTTGTAATAGGCCATCACCCTGTCACACAGCCAGCTTATGCTCATGCATGCGCGATCCAAGCATAAGCCCTGTCTGTCCTGTGTAGTTACGGGAGCAGTTTTTGCATGGGATGTGATACACTTCCCCCGTCTGCTCATTAGGATTTAATTTGTCCTTGATTCTCATGACCTTACTGCGCATGGGGGCTTTGGGCCGGTGGGCAATTCCTGCACTTAGTCCCGCACCAATGCGTTCGGTCGCTTCTGACGCGTCCTTGATGTATGGCAAGGCATGCCATACCATAGGGGCTTATTGTGGTTGAGTTTTTTAGGGGTGAACACGTAGGCATCAGCTTATGAACGCCTTCGAATAGCCATTCTACATAAACTGGTCGCGGAGGTAATGGACCTCACGTCCTTTTTCCGCCGGGTTGCTGCAAGGAGTCTGGATGCGTTTGAACAGTGTTCACACACAGTTTCGTTTGTTTGGTTGCTGTGAAAATTGAGAAGCTGCGTGGTGTTCGTCGCCTTCATGTAGGCAGTTGTTTCTATGTCATCGTTGGGACTTCGTCCGACGAGCGCATCAAGGAAGGGCGGCTGCTGCTCTTTTTCTTCTCCCCTCTTGAATTGTATATTTGGGAAGATCGAGTTAAGATGATCATAGAAATTCTGCAGCATGCTCCTCTTGACGATAACAAATGTTTTGCCTGCGTAACGGCGCCGAAAGATCGGCGGCTGTTGGGTGAAGGTGATCTTTTCCGGTTTTAGGAGGACCAATTCTGCCACTTAACTGGAGATTGAGGAGCCCATTGGAGTTCCCTTGATCTGCTCACAGGTTTCTCTAGAAAATTTGAAGGTCTTTCAAAAAAATTCGAACAGCCTCATTAGACGTTCAATTTTCAGCGAGCTCTGGGTTTCATCGTATGACTCTACGCATAACCTCTTGTGCTAAACGCGGCGGACTCATGTGAATAATAACATTACGTCAAACGAGACCAAGATAACATGACCGACGATGGCAGGGGAGATTGGAATAGCAATTTCTGTCTTATTAGCTGTCATCAGCCAGTCATACCCATCCCCAGAAGCTGCGGTGTCCGAGGCTCGAACTCTCGACCCGTTTTTTAGAAGTTCAACACTCTAACCCACTGCGCCACAACCTCGTTGTCTTGCCGGTTTCGATCGGAAATATTTACTATAGGATGTAGGCACTCACCGATCGGTGACAGGACTCACTCGTCCCGTTGTGCCTTAAGTCTCACTCTCGAGGCCAGTAGCTCCACTGCGGCTAATGATATAGGCAGAATAACATGACTGACAATAATAAGGGAGACAGGAATGGCCATTTCTGGCTTATTAGCCGTCATCAGCCAGCCGTAACTGACCATTGTTTTGTCTGATTGAATTCTCTAACCTTGCAGGTCTGCCAGGAATTGGAGGCTGAATGGAATGAGGCAGTCAATTTTTTGTAGGAAATTCAATTTCGGTTACATCCATTTTGCCAGATTATAAGTGGGGCTGCTCGGTTTTCGCGAATATAGCCTGAACGCTAATTATTATTACAACCCAATCTATGTAATCCTTTCTAATCGAGAACACGTATTAGAATTTCGGTAGATATTTATTGAGATTGCCAATCTACTGTAAGTCGACGTGGTTGGCAGTACATTTTGTGCCTGTCCGCTAAAGTACGCTTGCTGTATATAGGTCGGCGGATGGGTCTATGCATGTCAACAGGCATTCGACGGTAGGTCTTCATTCCTGTGGACATGGCGTGTTTGTACACGTCTTGCCTCGCCTGATTCCGACAAACTCTAACATCAAAACTTTTACAGACATTTCCTATTGAAGGTGATGTCACATAATATTGAAATACGTATGAACGCGCAAGTGTAGTCTATGTTACTTGTTAGCATAGGGCGTATCCTAGATATAACAATGGTTGAATTACCTTCCACAGTACAATTTTTTCCTTGACAAATTTCGATGAGATTCTGCACGAGAAAAAGGCCCTTTGCGAAACACGTTTAATTAATGATTAAAACCCTTGACGTTTGGGGTACCCGGAACTGATTATCTGGTTTTCGGTCAGCACATTCATCGGTCAGCTCAAACTGCGTAGATATTTACAGCTGCCTTCAACTGTGAAATAATTCTGGGGTTAAGTTGTGGTACCGATTATCATAGAAAGTAAACATAAGTTTATTTCTATTAGCTTCTATTTGATTATCCCTAAAGGCAGCCTCATGAGTCATAAAATGCTTAAATTATGCGTATTTTACCCGTCAATTTTGAGTGACTGGATAATTTAAGGTTAGCATTAAGGTAAGGAAGGGGTAAGTTTCGGGTTAGGGTTAGGGTCAAGTTTAATTTTACCGTCATAGTTGGCATTAGAACAACGGTTTGGCTTTATACTAGGGCTAATGTTAGGGGTAGGACATGGGAAGATTTACCCTTGCCGAAATTATGCGCAGGGCACTTTTATTACATGGAGGGGTATTCCTATTCGCGTATCCTGTTTAAGGGATGATAAAAGTAATCCTTACCAAAATATTTTCATTAAAATTCCATGGATTCTTTTCATTTACCTTGTCTCTCATGGCAATGTAATGATCGGGCTTAGTATTCAGAAATCACACGAAGTGTATGCTTGCTCGACTATTGTCACAATCGCCAAAACGGTAGAGAAAGAGGACACGATCAGCAGCGAGAAAATATATTAAAAACCTGCTAGTTATTGTTACTGAAAAGATGCGTGTATTTATAGCATCCCGTTCGGGTTGGCTTAGTCTTTCCAATCCACTTAAAGAGAAATTTCTAGAAGAGCCGAGGAACTTCTCACAGACAGGAACCAATCAGATCCTACGAGAGCACTGTGGCCAGAGCCAAGGCGGGCCTCTGTCGAGCGCAAGTTAATTGCATACAGCGTCGGGGACATGTGCACGCCATTTCTGTGAGATTGACTTCCTGGGAATGTGGACCTTCCCAACAGGCAAAGACAATCTTCATACGACTTTCCCTGAATGCTATTACCGTTCAGTGATACAAGCTATATATTTGTAGGAAATCCTTCTTCAGTGGGGATGTGAGAAAGTTTTTTTAAGAATGTGTGCTACCCTAAATTGCGTGTTCCAAGAACTCTGAACTCTGAAATTATGAACCACTGTTTAGTCTAGGGTGTTGATTTAGGATATTAAAAGTGCAGAAGGAACATTGGAAGGACCCGCACTTCTGGCTTGTCATTTTTTCAACAAATGTTAGCTTGAAGTTAAATCGCACTAGACTTCCGTAAGAAGGGAAGCATCGAATAAATATTGCAACGTTTGGCGAACGTACGCTTCGGATTATTCATCATCAGGCCTTTACAGTAATATATGGAAGAGCAGAGTACCAAAATTTTGAACATCCGATAAACAGTAAATATGGGGTAGACGGTTGAGGGTATTCAACGCTCAGGTGTTGAAGTCTAGTTCAAAGCGTACGTTCGCCAAACTTGACTTCTCGAATTCTTCGATGGGTGGCATCGCTGTTATTAGATATTGTTACGTCAAAAAGTGCATGAAATATCGGTTTATTGAAAGTAAGCATTAGCTTTTATCCGAATTATGAACTCGACGGGGGACTTAACCCACAACTAAAGCCTTGACTTCGGTAACGAGTGGTCCTTCAACCCAATTGACGGTTAGATCATCTGCTTACTGAAACGGTTTGAGTAGACATGATTACATTTATTGTAATTAAATAGTGAAAATCCGTTCGTCAGGTGTAAACGCCACTTCCTTAAAGAACTACATGGCTGCCCACACCGTTTCTTGAGAGGACTGTTTAAAACCTCAGGTATTTTGTTTGAATTATCCACTGAATTCTGTATTTCAGTCTTGATGAAAGTTCACATTTGTTTTATCCGCTCGTTTTACCCGATACGGTGCATAACAAGAGGCAATATATTTTTTCCTTTCCCTCCGCCGCAAAATTCGAGTTTCAGACAAAATGTTTATTCCCCCTGTTGATTGTTCTTCCTTACACAAATCTTTCTCCACCGCCTTATGAGTGAATTGAAAAATGCTTAAAGAATGCAACTCTTTCATTCGCGATGCAGTCAGTTATACACTTATGGGCATGCACACAAAGGACATAGCTTACCTAGAATGCATGCGCAAGGTCCTTCATGTTGGATTTACGAAATTGGTGTAGGTGTAAGAGTAACCTCAACTTAAAGATTCCTTTGAGAGCAGATGTTTTAGGTAACAACCCAGGCCTTCTGCTTAGATAGGCCTGTCTACTTTTCATATCTTGGGAGTCACAGCTTGCAAATGACTGTTTTCTTTCTGCATTAGTGCATGTCCCTAATCCGGTTTTCCTAAAAGTATGCCTCTGCTTACATACTGATGCGGCTCGAGCGACCTATCAGTTTTCTTTTGTCTCCTCTTTTTTAGAAAAAAGTACAAGATTCAAACATAACTTGAGTTCCTCTTTTATAATTTTAGCAGGTATTTCACTGTCCCTCGCTAGTGAAACATCGACATAAGTTCCTTTGAGATTGAAGACGCCTCAGTCACAGAAACAAAGATTTCAGTAACACCCCAGTGGTTGAGGTGGGCCGCTTCTCTGCTCCTGGCACTACAATGCTGTGCACGCCATGATCTGTCAAGTCCAGATCAACCGAGCAACCAAAGTGCGGCTCCAGTGCTCTCATGGTATTGCTCTTTGTTGTCGGTGCTAGAAGACTTCTGATGCTCAACCTTGCGCTTTGAAGTTCACTTTCCTCACCCTTTGAAGGGCCCACTTGTTAGACAACCCACCAGTAGACGTTCGGCATCCTCGTTTCTCACTGGCACCCCCACCAGCAGCCGCGATTCCCGATCGAGGAACACGTGCTAGGTTTAAATTCAGAGCTACAGTGTGCATCGGCTTCCCAAGTCCTCAACGGGTCTTTCGGATGCTAATCCAGCCCGAAGAGCAGCGACCAGACACGGTGGTTAAATCTCACCATTTTACAATACCATCATTAAGTGGCGCTTGATAGTATTGTCGGTTTTTCAGACCTCAATCATCCTCCTTGCACTCCTACTGGTTCTCTGCAACGGCTTATTTCCTAGTAGTAAGTCCATAGCGAGATGACAGCGAGTCGCTGTGGAAAACCCGTTATATGTATATCCGATTAATAGCGGATTTTGTCCTAAATGTCGTGAAAGGGTGCCATACCGCGACAACTCTAGGACAAACCGTACGTATTGCACTTCATAGCGTTCTCCATATACTTGTATTCGTTACGGCTGCGAGCATGTCTAATCTAGCCGGCCTCGATGATATCTGTATTTAACCTCTCCACGCGTGACGATTCGTGGCAGCAGACCTGGATAGTTATACCCATTCTTCTCTCCAGTAACAGACGCCACATACCGAAGGCCCAAGCACCGCCTGCATGTCTTGCCGAAACGTGTCGAGCCAGGTTTTTATTTGACCTCCTCTTCGACACCTCCAAGTGGGCAACGGCGCCAGATCGAGAGTAGTGGGACTCAGCTCGTGAGGCGGGAGACGGGAGACGTGCCCAAACCACCTCATTCGTTCCTTCTTGTCGCAGCGAGTGCGGACTGCCTCGTCTGAAACGTGTTCTGTGTACTTCACTCGAAGGACGGTTCTCAGGCAACAATGGTCAACTATCTCAAGTTTTCGCTCATCTTTCAGGCGCACAGCCCAGCTTTCACAGCCGTAGAGGACCGACTGGGCAGATGCACGGTACATGCGGATCTTCGTTGCGACGGAGAGGTCGCGTCGGGTCCATAGGCACTTTCGAAGGATCGAGAAAACTCGGCGAGCAGCATCGATCCGGGAGACAATGTCGTTCTTTCTCTGTCCATTCGACAACATCCTAGCCCCAAAGTATTTAAAACTGCTTACTTCAAATTGACAGTCATTAAACTCGAGGGGTGCCTTATCCTGGTCAGGGATGCAGCTCGAAAACAATTTGGTCTTCCCAGTGTTTAGGGTCATTGAAGTAGAGACCCATTCATCCGCGACACCACAGACCGTAGATCACCAAAGCTTGAGGCGAGTAAGGCGATATTGTCAGCGTATTCTAGGTCAGTCAGGCGGCGTCCGGGTGCAAATTCCGAACCATCAGAACCATGTAGGGCCTTCCCGAGAATGCAGTCAATGGCGTAGTTGAGCAAAATGGGCGAGAGGATGCAATCTTGTCAAACGCCAGATCGGATCTCGAAGGGTTGGGAGACATTGCTAGGGATGAGGACTCGCGCAGTGGTGGGGCAGTAGTAGGCCTTGATCAAGGCAATGATTTTGGCCTGCACACCATCCAGTTCCATTACTTGCCACAGGGACTCACGATAGACGGAATCGAATACAGCGGAGAAGTCAATAAAGCAAACTGCCGTCGGCTCCTGGTAGCCATGGCGGAATTCCATAATGTGCCTGAGATTGAATACCTGGTACGCGCATTCATGCCCAGATCAGAATACGGTTTGGTTGGGCCTCGTCCTAGAGTCACTTACAGACTGAAACCGTCTAAGAAGGACAATAGTGAAGACCTTCGCAGCAACTTCGATGAGGCTCATGCCGCGGTAGTTCTCATACTTTGCTATCTTACTTCTTGAAGACAGGCAATAGGATGCCCGAACCCCAGTCATTAGAAACTACTTCGTCTCTCAACACTTACCCAACCAGCTCATGAAGCCAGGGCGCCAGTGTCGACAAAAACCTTGTAAATTTCTCTAGGAATACCATCCTCTCCGGGCGTCTTGTTGTGCAACCTCTGTATCGCATCGGCACCTTCTCCCTCGGAAGGGAGGTCGCATAACACTGCATAGGCTAGAGAGGGATTGAACTCAGGTGCGGAGGAAAGCGAGGGTGCAGTTCGTTGCTCATAAAAGTTGAGGAGGTGCTCGAAGTGCCCACGTCAGCAATCAACCTTGGCCGAGTTGTTAGAAATAAAGCTACCATTCACATAGCGAAAAGAGTCACTAAGTGTCGAGGGTTTACCAGTATCTTTGTGCATAATTTGGTAGAGTTTGCGAGTGTCATCAACGTCTGAGGTCTGCTCAATGGACATCGCTATTCCAGACCAGTATTTCTGCCGGTCGTCCCTAGCCGACTCTGGTGTCATGTTCTACGGTTGGTGGAAGGAATTATCATTGTGGGAACTGGCTCGAGCCGTCTGGGCAGACAGCTGCTCGCCAACCAGTCTTCTGAATTGTATTTTATTGTTAGTATTGTTAACTGAAAGCTCTAACCCTTTTGCGTTAGTGGCTTAAAATTGATGCCACGGTAGAATCCATTCTTTGAATCAAATTTCGACTTTGTAGGGATTGGAGCCCAGCTCAGCAAAGCCATTAAACTTCAGGCTAATCAAATGATTTTATGATGAAGTAATATCTTATTAATGAATCAGATGCGGTAGGACTGCCCAGAAAATCTCATTCAAAGTGTCCTTTACTTCTTTCCGAACCAGCTGGGGCCTAAAATTGTCCAGTTGCAAAATCACCTCATTCAAAAGAAGTAGATGCGATCTTCTGAATTACTTCTTTGGCCTCGGATTTTCGCTTTTATCAGCAAATCATCTTATCCTATCACATTTTAACATTTTCATGTTTATTGCTTGACTCAAAATGAATGACTCTTGTTGTCATCGCTAAGTGATCAGATGCTCTCGGCAGGTCGTAGTATGCTCCATTTTCGTCTCAACTGATGATAAAGCAAACGTGGAGACACGATGGAGTTAACTGCAAAATTTCATCCGGTCCCCCGCCCTCGAAAACCCCAGAACTGCACGCCGTCAACACCAAGAGTGGTTTGACGGGGCTGAGGAAATCCAGGGGTATGAGAACCGCAATGAAATGAAAATGTTTTCAAAGCCATCAAGGCCATCTACGGCCGCTGCATCAAGGCAACCGCACCGCTGCTTAGCTCTGACGGCACAACACTGCTGACAGAGAAATCGTAAATTCTGAAGCGCTGGCCGAGCACTTCTGAAGTGTCCTTAATTGCTCATCAGCCATCTCCGATGTTGCCATTGACCGGCTCCCTCAAGTGAACACGAACAATGATCTGGATCTGCCGCCTTCCCTACCAGAAAACATCCGGGCCGTGGAGCTGACTTGCAGCGGTAGGGCACCGGGATCTGACGCAATCCCACGGGAAGTTCACTAGCACGACGGGCCCCGGCTCATGGTGGAATTCACAACACTCTTCCAGGAGATGTAGTGCCAAAGACAAGTTCCTCAGGAGTTCAAAGACGCGATCATCTTCCATCTGTACAAATGGAAGGGGAACCGGCATCTCTGTAATAACCACATAGGTATCTCGTTGCTCAACATCACAGGGAAAATCTTCATCTGCATCCATTAAAATCGTCTGAAAGGTCACCTAGAGCAGATCCTGATCCCAGAAAGTCAATGTGGCTTGCGATGATACCGTGCAACAACCGGCATGATCTTCACCACCCGCCAGCTACAAGGGAAGGGCCAGGAGATGCGAACCCACCTCTACACTACTTTCGTGGATCTCACGAAAGCCTTTAGCATGGCGAATCGCGATGGACTGTTGAAATTCATGCAGAAATTCGGCTGTCCTAAGCGGTTCATGCACATAGTGCGTCAGCTTTATGATGGGATGACGGTGCGCGTCATTGTCAACGGGACGGTATCCGAAGCATTCGCAGTGACCAACGGAGCGAAGCAGGACAGCGTACTGCGCCGATCGTGGTGATGAAACCCACTTGCCCCACTCCCATACCTCAGTAGCAACCTCCGACTAACTGCCACCTGCTACCACCAACACCACCACCGCCCCAGTACCAGCGATGGGAACTGGGTACTAACCTGTTCTCATTGCTATCGCACATTCACCTCACACAGTGGCCTGGTTGGTCACTTGAGAATCCATCGCACACAGACCGGCGAACCAGTGCCAGGGGCACCAACATACACCCGCCGCACCCAACTCAACTGTTCGCACTGCTCACGCACATTAACACACCGCATGTACCTAATAGGTCACGTGTGTCTCCATTAAAACCTGCGGTAGAACACCGCCGGCTATACCACAAAACTACATCTGTCCTTATCAGCCTCTGCACCTCACAGGATCCCATGAACCACAAAAACATGCTCTCAGTCTTCATAACAGTATGAGAGGTAAGTATCATTCTCGGTTCCTTCCCCATGTGGCTCCTCTGTTGCATGTGAGATCTAAGCTTGAGAATATCAGGGGTTAAAAGCGCCGTGGGTTGAAAGGTTGCAAACTGACAATTATACTCAGACCTTGCAGTCAGTTCAATGCGTGCTGTGTGGAGGGGCTGACTGGCGGTCTGAGAGGCAGGCAGCGATGGCTCCATCTTAACGTGACCTCTGGCTATCACACACATGTGAGATGGGAGCCATACAATTCCCTGTTGTGTGATATCCTGGTGCTTGTGTTTGGGTGGCCAGGTCGTGTAAGTAGAACGCGTATACAAGGCCACCAGCAGCTGTGACCACTTCCGTATAAGACAAATGACCAGCTCGGACGGTGGTCTGATTGTGGGGTTAAGGAAAGGAGTGAGGTCGACAGCTCAGCGCATTTTCCTCACTGTAAACAGTCTGACGCGCTTGTAAATAACACACCACGCTAAAAGCCGGGGCTTGGAAGGTTGCCAACTGACAGGACAACTCGGAACACGTGGTCAGCGCAATGTGGGTTTTGTGAAGAGTGGTGTCTCTGGCCGTGCCAACCACCTGCGCCCTCTCCCATCTCCGGTCTTCTTGACTTTGTCATGACACCGGGCTCAGGTGGTGGAGGAGGAGAGAGTGCGGTAGATGCAGCGCCAGTCTACTATCACTTTACACTTAATCACGTGCAAGTCACCGTCCCTGCATCACCCTTCTGTGGTGCATACGGTGGACATCGTCAGACTACGACGGTCGAACTTTCGTGTGTGCGGGGGTGTGTGATGTTTAGTCATACTCATCGTTCCCACGCCACCTGCATGGCGGAGTCGGTCTGTTGAGGAACGCGGAGTGGAGTGGGGATGTGGAGGGATTCGTTTTGAGTGCTGCCTGTGCGTCGAATATGTGGAATGCACGTGACCGTTGTCAGGGTGTGGGGTGGCGTGCTAGTATCACTTGGAGTCGGCCAGGGAAGACAGACTGCGTGTTTTAACCTCTTCTGATAGCAAGGCGTTGGGTTTGCTAATCGAATCCCCACGGCCTCGGCTTTTGCGAGTGCGCGTATGCGTAGACGTTTGGAGTAGTGTGCTGGTACACAGTAGATAATTTGGAAGGCTTCTTTTGCATCAACCAGGTGGTACGTATAGATTAAATGTGCGAGAATTGAACTTGAAATGGATCGATTTTCAATTTTGCCTAACCAGGTAGACATGTGTTTGCGTACTCTCTTCTCCAGTCGCCTCGTTGTTTTGCCGATGTATCCTGCTCCACAGGAGCAGAGATAGTGGCTTTTGAAGAATATGTACAGAGTCAGAAATAAGAACATCGATGCCAGATGGATTAAGCTCCTACAAGGTGTTAAACCAGTAAAGGCTCAGACCAGCCTCCAAACAATCTGGAGCGTTACTTCCATAATTATTTTTCATTATGGGTTGACAAAACTGTCCTAGGGGTACTATCTCTTGGTTCTTAGTTTGGCATTGCACGGAGGAAGCAGAGGCGACTAGATCTTGAAATCAAGTTTGAGATTTTCTTTAGCAAGACTTCTGATCTAAAACTATCCGAACCTAGAGAAGTTGATTATATGAAATCAGCTCTGGTAAACTGTTCTCAGAATTATTTGCTTTACGTTTCCTCGTATGTTGTCATCGTGTAAAACTAAAATTTTAGGCCTTTCTCCCACCGTTGATACTCCCGGACGTAACAGTGTGTCCCTTCAAATGATATTTTATATCTCTATCGACACTATTTACCGTTTAATTTATATTTTGTCGTTTGTCTCAGAAAACTCACTCCTCTTGTTGCCCTTCAATCCTCTGGTTATGTGTTTGAATCTCCCATCTTCTTCCCACGTAATCTGACACTTCTTTTTTAGCGGCCGAAGAATTCGAGGTTGGCACACACACGAGCGAGTAACGCACATGTAGTCGTCCTTAGTTGATGCACGTACTGAACAGGGTCTCTAAGCACCATGCCGAGAATTCAAACGCAACGGTCCTTGGAAGAAACGACAGAAATATAGGAAATGGGTTCTACTAATAAGAAGGATATAAATGTGTGAAAGGGTACAATAGAAAATAATAAAGGGAGCTTTACAAATAGATATATTCCATATTGAATGGAGGAATCTTGTCATGTCCATTGGATAACCAGTGGGGAGTGCAACACGGTGGGCAACGGCAGGGTCGGAACGAGGGGATGATGACATTGAGTGTATTTATACATTAACCTGCTCCTTTGGAGCAGGATATATCGGCTGAACAACGAGGCCTCTGGAGAAGAGAGTACACGAATACATCTGGCCTCGATGTTCTTATTTCCGACTGTCTGCACATATTCTTCAAACGCGACTATCTCTGCTCCTGTGGAGCAGGATACATCGGCCAAACAACGAGGCGACTGGAGAAGAGAGTACGTAAACACATCTCTGCCTGGCTAGGCAAAACTGAAAATCGATCCATTTCAAGTTCAATTCTCGCACATTTGATCGATACGTACCATCAGGTTGATTCAAAAAAAGCCTTCCAAATTATCTACTGGGTACCAGCACACTACTCCAAACGTCTACGCATACGCGCACTCGCAAAATCCGAGGCCGTGGCGATTCGATTAGCAAACCCAACGCCTTGCTATCAGAAGAGGTTAACACACGCAGTTTGTCTTTCCTAGCCGACTCCAAGTGATACTAGCACGCCACCCCACACCCTGACAACGGTCACGTGCATTCCACATATTCGACGCACAGGCAGCACTCAAAACGAATCCCTCCACATCCCCACTCCACTCCGCGTTCCTCAATAGGCCGACTCCGCCATGCAGGTGGCGTGGGAACGATGAGTATGACTTAACATCACACACCCCCACACACACGAAAGTTCGACCGTCGTAGTCCGACGATGTCCACCGTATGCTCCACGGAAGGGTGATGCAGGGACAGTGACTTAGACGTGATTAAGTGTAAAGTGATAGTAGACTGGCGCTGCATCTACCGCACTCTCTCCTCCTCCACCACCTGAGCCCGGTGTCATGACAGAGTCAATAAGACCGGAGATGGGAGTGGGCGCAGGTGGTTAGCATGGCCAGAGACGCCACACTTCACAAAACCCACATTGCGCTGACCCCGTGGTTCGAGTTATCCCGTCAATTGGCAACCTTCCAAGCCACGGCTTTTAGCGCGCCATGATAGCTACAAGCGCGTCAGACTGTTTATAGCGAGGAAATGGTGCTGAGCTGTCGACTTCACTCCCTTCCCTACCCCCACAATCAGACCACCGTCCGAGCTGGTCAGTTGTCTTATGCGGAAGTGGTCACAGCTGCTGGTGGCCTTGTATACGCGTACTATGTACACGACCTTGCCACCCAAACACGAGTACCAGAAGACCGGAGATGGAAGAGGGCGCAAGTGGCTGGCACGGCCGGTGCCTCCCCTGGGCGTACCAACACATTAGGCTCGGATCCCACGGAGTGGGATTGCCATAAAGGCCACTTTAAGAAGGAGCCATTGCAGCCTGACTCTCAGTCCGCCAGTCAGTGACTACACACAAAAACCACATTGTGTTGACTACGCGGTCCGATTTATCCCGTCAGTTGGCAACCTTCCAAGCCACGGATTTTAGCACGCCGTGATAGTTTTAAGCCCGTCAGATTGTTTATAGTGAGGACAATGCGCTGAGCTGTCGACCTCACTCCCTTACCCACCCTCATAATCAGTTCACCGTCCATGTCGGTCAGTTTTCTCATGTGGGATTATGCGCATTGGCTGACGGGCCGGCGTACACGTCTTCGCGCACCACAACGCAACCTGGACCCCATAACGTTCACACCAGGATTCTCTTAATCAAGGAATATGGAGGAGCCATCGCCGTCTGACTCCCAGTCCACTGGTTAGCCACTCGACACACAGAGCACATACGCTGTGTGGACGGCGTGGTCTGGTTTTTCGTGTCAGTCTGGCAGCCTTCCAATCCACGGTTTCTAGGGCACTGTGATATTCTCAGGTACATGATGATGGTGAGGTTGTTGTCTATGTATTGGTGTAGGCAGTGTGCGCTGATGTGGCTTAGCCTGCGGTGGTTTACCGAAGATTTTTGTGGAGGCGCATGTGTCCTAAAAGGCTCATGCGGTGTGTAAATGTGTGGGAGCAGTGAGGGCAGTGGAGGCGGGCGCGGCGACTGTATGTCGGAGCCTTAGGAACTGGTTCACCAGCCTCCGTGCGATGGATTCGCAAGTGACCGACCAGGCCGATGCGTGAGTTGAATTTGTGGGTGGGGTGTGGGCAGGAGAAATTGGGAGAGGCTGGGGGGGATGTCATTCGTGGAAGTGGGGGGTGGCAGTGGCGGTAAGAATGGCAGGAGCGGAGGGTGTGCATGGTGTACCAGTGTTGTCGGCATTGCGGTGAATTCCGATGTCATGGATGTGCATGTGACCGAATAGGTCCATGTGATGAGTGAATGCGCGAGGACAGTGCGGGCAGTGGAGGTGGCTATCTCTGCTGCGTGTTGGTGTTCCAGGCACTGGTTTGCTAGTCTCTGTACGATGGATTCGCAATTGACCGACCAGCCCGATGCGTGAGATGAATGTGCGGTCGCAATGAGGACAGTTTAGGAGAGGGTCCCCATCGCTGATGGTGGTGGTGGTAGCGGCGGCGGCGGTGGTGGAGGTAACAGGTGATGCGTATCGGAATGTAGTGTCTATGGTGGTGGGAATAATGGAATTGATGCCAGGAGTGAGGGCGGGGGAGTCTGAAGGAGGGTTGGCAGAAAAAATAAAGTAAAAGTTGGAATTGTCGGATTTTTGGTGCATTGCGTCCGAAGATGTCCGAACGGGCCGATTCGCGCACGGAAGCTGCGTTGACAGCGCGGGCATGTTGTAAGGGCCTGGGCATCGATGATGTTGGTCCGGGGCGCTGGTGAATCTCGTGCCACTCTTTCGGCCTTGGCGGTGGTGATTCAGTTGGCCTCATAGGTTGCTGCACCAGTCTTCGTGGATCTTTTCCATGCCTGTCTATCCTGGGCGACGTCCTTGCAGGTCGCCGGGTTGATCTGCAGTTGCTTCAGGGAAGTCTTCAGAGTGTCCTTGTAGCGTCGTACGTGACCCCCTTGTCGACGAGAACTCATGACGACATCTCCATAGAAGAGTCGTTTGGGTTGTCTTTTATCGTCCATCCTCACAAAGTGGTCGCTGCAGCGCAGTTGCAGTTGTTTCAGCTGGGCATAAATGCTGAGAAGGCCTGTTCGGTTCAAAACGTACGTGTCCGGTATCCTGTCTTGCCATGTCAGATTTAGTATTCTGCAAATGCAGCTGATTTGGTAGTGGTTGAGCTTCCGCGCCTGCTTTTGGTAGATCGTCCAATTCTCTGCTCCATAAGCAGCGTTAGCAATATGACAGCTTTGTACATCTTGAGTTTGGTGCTGAGGTGGAGACCTTGTCACTTCCAGACCACTTTCTGCATGCGTCCAAAGGCTTGGCTGGCTTTGGCGATCCGATGGGCAATCTCATCGTCGACTTTGGTGCTGCGGGAGAGTTTGCTGTCCAGTTACGTGAAGTTATCCACAGATTTCAGTTGGGCGCCATTGATATTGATTTTAGCTGCAGTGTAGATGGTATTGGGCGGCGGCTGATACATTACAACCGTTTTTTCAGTGTTGAAGCGAAGTCCGAAGTTGTCAAAGCGACAGCGAAGAGGTCCATGCTCCTTTGCATTTCCTCTTCTGTCGTTGCATTGAGTGGGCAGTCGTCAGCGAAGATAAGTTCGTGGATGGTGGCTGTAAAGACACGCGAACGGAAGTGCATCCGTCAATTGGTTGAAGAGTCGAACGTCCATCCGTTAGGCGATGCGGATCTCGGGGTGTTCTTCACGGTAGGTGTCCGTTAGCATGGCAGAGAACATGAGACTAAAGAGGGAAGGTGCAAGGACGCAGCCCTGCTCCACTCCGTTTGTCACTGCGAACGCTTCGGATACTGCCCCGTTGTCAGTAACGCGCGCCATCATCCCTTTGTGAAGCTGACGCACAGTATGCATGAAACGTTCAGGACAGCTGAATTTCTGCATGATTTACCACAGCCCGTCGCGATTTACCATGTCAAAGGCTTTCATCGGATCCACAAAGGTAGTTTAGAGGTGAGTCCGCATCTCCTGGCACTTCTCTTGCAGCTGGCGAGTGGTGAAGATCATATCGATTGTTTCTTGGTGTCGACGGAAACCACATTGGCTTTCCGGAAGCAGTCCTTACTCCACGTGAGCGTTCAGGTGATTGAGGAAAATGCAGGCGAATATCTTTCCAGCGATGTTCAGCAGCGAAATTCCTCAGTGATGTCGCAGATTTGGTGGCTCCCTTTCTGCTTGTAGAGGTGGACAATGTTTGTGTCTTAGAAATCCTGAGGGACTTGCCCTTGGTGCCACATCTCCTGAAAGAGCACTGTGAGTCGGTTCATCAGTTGGGGTCCAATATGCTTGTAAATCGCAGGAAAGATCGCGTCTGAGCCAAGTGCTTTCCCGCTGAAGATTTGCTGCAGGGCTCTGATGGTTTCTTGCAGAGAGGGGGGGAGATCAAGGTCAGCGTTGATTTCCATTTCAGACAGACGATTGATGGCGATGTCGGAGCTGGTGGAGAGCTATTTGAGAAGGCTTTGAAAATATTCTGCCCATCGCGTCAGGATTTGCGTCTTCTCAGTGAGTAGAGGGGCGTCGCTTTTGACAAAAGGTCCGTAGACAGCCTTAGTGGCGGCGAAGAAGTTCTTCCTTTAGTTTCGGTCCACGTACCCTTGGATTTCCTCGGCTTTGCCCGTCATCCAAGCATCATTTAGCTCCCGCAACCGTTGCTGTACAAGGTGGCGACTTCGGTAGAAGGCTGTCTTGTTTGCAGCGGTAGTGTGATCGATGTAGGCTTTGTGTAACTGCTTCTTCTCGACGAGCAGAGCGTTGATAGCTGCGTCATTGTCATTGAACCAGTTTTGGTGCTGACGACGTGCGCGGCCGAGGACACCCAGGGTGGCGGACTGGATGGTGTCCCTCAGCTGACACCAGCATTTCTCCACGGAGATGCCTAAGTCGGCGACTGGAAGGTTAGCTAGTCGGTTGGCCAGTTCGTTGCTTAAAAGGAAATGCTAAGCAGGCATATTCAAAAAAACAGCATTCAACTTACTTTGTGGTCATTTACCTTGGGGCCTTCGTCGGGGTTAAAGTCGGAGCCTCATTTGAGAGATGACGAGGCGGTGATCCATCCAACCATCGTCATCGCCGATCGCCTTGGTTACCAGCACGTCCTGGCGATCTCGCCTGCGGACGAGAACCTAGTCTAGCAGCTGCCAGTGCCGCGACCGAGGGTGCATCCACGTGCCTTCTCCGCGTCGGAAGGCGGAAAAAGGTGTTGGTCAGCAGGAGATGGTGTTTTGCACATGTTCACAGAAGAAGGAGGCCGTTATCGTTACAGCTACTGAGACCATAGGGACCCAGCACTCCCTGCCAGGCAATGTGGTCTGTCCCGACGCGGGCTTTGAAGTCACCAAGGACAATTAATTGGTCCTCTTTCGGCACAATCGCCAGCAAAGCGTGCAGGTCCTCGTAGAATTTGTCCTTCGCCGCATCAGAGCTCGTCATTGGGGGAGCGTAGGCGCTGATGATAGTGGCGAACTTGTCTCCCCAAAGAGGCAGGTGGAGGCTCATCAGGCGATCATCGATACCCTGTGACAGACAGGGCAGACGTCCCATGATGTGGTTCCGGATGGCAAAGGCAAAACCAGCATCGCGCAACTCTGTCTTTGTCTGGCCGCTCCAGAAGACGGTTTAGCCGGCACCCACCTCTTCCAGCTGACTCTGCTCAGAGAATCGGGTCTTGCTGAGAGCAGCAATGTCCACCTTGTAGCGTGTCAGTTACCGAGCGACAAGCGCCGTCCTCCATTCTGGCCAGTTCTCCAAGGATTGTCTGGGAACGAACATGCCAGGCTGCTAGTGTGAGTGGACTCACCCGAGCAGCCTGGAAAGTATGGCGCAGGGGATGGGGGACGGGGGGTATTTTTAGTTGTCTGAGTTTTACGACCGCGTATTTTGCGATCTGCGAGCCGCTGCCAGCTGCAGAAGACGTGAGACCCAGCATTTTTAGGGTACCTTTTCTAGCCCCTTCCTCTGCGAGGAGGCAAGCAGTTCTGTCCCTAAATAGGGCTGCTCGGACATCCCAGGCGGCTGCCGAACTCCACTATGGGTCACGGTTTTGTTTTAGTGGGAGAGCGACCCGAGTTAGCCTGGGCCGCCTACGGGGTTGCTGTCGCCCCCATCGTAGGAGGTTTTTAGAGGGGGGAGGGAGGTGGGAAGTTCGGGACACACACAACACCGGAGACCCTCACCTGGTTTAGCCCGCCGGTTGTGACGGTTGCCCGGGGTGTGGCCGCGGGGAAGAACCCAACTTCGAGGAGCCACAGGTGAGAGTCGGGTACCAGTTAGAGGCGGCCACGGGAGTATTCACCACCTGTACGAGACAAATGAAGCGACCACATGCTATCAGTGTGGTGATACCCCTAAATAGTACCCCTACACCCCAGGGAAACACACACACACACACATAAGACACTTTTAAATTCTGTACAAAGCTCATGATTCCATTCTACGTGTGATTGTAACGACCTGATGATTAATTTCTGAAAACATGTGTTTGCCAAATGACTTTTCATTTGAAACATGGGAATTTTTGCAGAATCTATGCCAATTACGAAGAGTCTAATCCATTTCCAGAAAGCGGTTTGCTGAGACAGCATATTCACCGTAAACATCCTCATGATAATGATGAGCCTCAGTGGTAAAATAATAAAATAATAAAAAATAATGACTTCGGCAAGTGCTTCTTTTTAACGCAGTTTGTTCATCTTCCTTGCAGTAAAAAGGACTAGTTTAAACGCTTCAACCAAATGCCATCAACAAAATATGGCAACTTTGTTCAAATACTTTATAAAAAAGTGTGTTGCCGTTTGCAATTACATGAAAGCACTAGTTTTTAAAGCATTTTAAACAAATAGGTATTAATTGCATTCCTTAACTTATATTTATTGTGAGTAATCACAGATAAGAGGGTTTTGTGGCAATTTAATGCTATTTATTTCCAAAAAGTTCAACAAATTCGAAGAACGTTCTACAACACCCTTGAAGGATTCAGACATTTTCACGCCAGTTATTGAGTACTTATTTTCTAAAAATAAATCAATTTACTGCGAAACTTATTCAAATTCACATACCTCTGTGGAAAGTTAACCAGGATTATTGCACTTAAGCTGCATTTGTTCGCAGCACGCGTCACAGTTACTTGGTATGATAATTTACACGGCTGCAAAAGTAGAAACTTAAAAACACCACGCAACACACCAAACAAGGATGCATATACCCCTCATCCGTAGGGCCAATTGATTCAGTGATGTGATGTTTTGATGGCATGAATGACGTCTAGTGAAAAATGTTTATTGGATACTTAACTTACAGTGATTGAGGACATTATAACACAGGGAAGCTGATGGTGATCATTTGGTGCGTACCGTCAGCGAACCTCTAGATCAAATACTATCTATTGCTGAAGTCCAGTTGTGTTAAACTGCTGCAACAGGAACTGTAGAATGAGTAGAGGATTTTGTCAATTGAATAATTCAATTGACCAAATTTTGAAAATCTCGGTGGCCTTGGTGGGATTCAAGCCCACGCCAGCAAGTGGAAGGCTTTAGTACAGCCAATGCTCTAACCAACTGAGCTAAGACACTCCACTGGGAACCGTGAGTGGGTCCAATGAATTATTCAAGTCTGTCAAAATCCTTTACTAATTAATTGTGCCTGGTAGCCTGGTAAAGCTAGCTTTCGGAAATAACCGCGTTTTCTATACATAACTAGCTAGCTATTTCATTATAGTAGAGTAGTAAGGCATATTAACAATGCAGATAAAGATGAGGGAGACTGTAAAGGCCATTTCTGGTTCATTAGCTGTCATTGGCCCGTTATACCCAAACGCAAGTGGTGCCCCACCCTAGCCTCGAACCCGTGATCTTTTGATCAGAAGTCTGCCGCTCTAACCATTGAACCTCGTGCTTGTTGTCTTCCCGGTTAGGATCGGGAATATGGACATGCATTGATGAACGCTCACCGATCGTTAACGGAACTCACTCGTCATGCTCTGCCTGGAGGCTCATTCTCGAGGCCCGCCAGCAGCCACATAGCGGATTATAGTAGAAGAGGCAGTTTAACAATGACCACAAAAGTTTGGTTTACTATTTCGTACAACAGAGCTATCTTTAGTGTCCGTAAGAGGTTAAGTGGCAGGAACTGCTTAAGGACATTCAGGTAGGCTAGATTTCCCTGGGATAAGACACGTCATAAAGAATACTGATTAAAAACCCTCCTCCGTCAATACATTTGATACTGCGTTAAATTCTAGTGAGATAACTATATGGGCAGAGTTTTGGTTAAAATAAGACATATGGTTAGGGTTAATGATAGGTTTGGGGCTAGAACTAGAAAATGGGTAACCTTCCTGCAGTTTTTCACATGCCTACAGGGTGGGTTACCTATTCTCATATATTCGTTATCAGTTCGGAGCACAAAACTGACCTGTGTCTTTTCCGTCTCCGAAAAATGACCCGTTCCACTGTAAGAATACTTGGAAACCGAACTAGCAACCCTGCCCACAAGTACCGTAATTCCGAACAAGGCTTTTGGAAGGAAGTATCAGCAAATATAACGAAAGCTGCCATGCATCCTTTGCCCTTCAATTGTGGCCTGTATTCGAATTTGATGAGCTACTGTAGCTGAAGTCAGCAGACAGAATTCAAAGGCTAATATTTGCAGTGGGTGTGCGTGTCTAGGTTTCTGTGATGCGAAAACCAGTGTCTGACTGGCTGCGTGAGACCCCTGCGAGGACAAGGGAGCATTCTCAGTTGAATGGACTGGTGTGCCATGGCGGACAATGACAGCGCTTTTCAGGTGAAGAAGTATCGAAGACCTATGAGCTGTCCCAGACCACGAATGTAGCTCCAGGTAAGCGCTTTTGATTTCTATCAGAACATATGATTTAAATCTTAGATGTCCGCTTGTATGCGAACTATCTGACCGTCAAAACAGTGATTTATGTATCTGCCATCTGTAAGCTGTTCGAAGCACGTCAAATTATGAAGTGCTTGCTGCCCCCTGCGGGAGGATGGCGACGCCTGATTCATCTTTCGAGGCAAATCGCATTAATCCAGCATGGATTTAAGCCTATTTTTGATAGAAGAGGCTTGGTTGAATCGTCGTAGCCATTGCGTCAAAAGGTGCGACGAAGGCAAGTGGTGGTTCAGATTTAACGTGGATCTGAATTAAACCTAACCATCAGGCAAGATATAGGACCTAGTGCTTCAGATTTATGTCAAGTCGGCAAATGCCTCTCTTTTTTTTCCTTAAATACTTTTGAAATCACACTCATTTTGCCTCTTTCGAATGAATTTCTAAAAAGTTTTTTTTTACTATTCGCAAACTGTTTTTTTTTTCAAATCAGACTGCCTATTTTTTAAACATCCCCTTAACCGTGTAAAGCCTGTGCTGAGTCGTTCTAAAATTCACGCGAAAATTTACCCATAGTTTTTATTTAACATGACAATACCCTTATGGGTACCGGATAAACAATTTATTTATCGAGGGTGCTTTACGTTTAGGATTGTCATAATAGATGCATTTTGTGGACGTGAGTAACGTTTCGATGCATAAATGAATCTCTTAACAACAGTATGCTGTAGATGCTCCTATGCTGTTCTTCTTATGCTTCAGTCAATTCATGCGGCACCAAAGCTCCTTGCTTTTGTTCTATTTCCAATGCATGTAGAAGTTTGCCAACAATGGATCACTTTCTAAGACTTCTGAAACCTCTTTGAGCATTTCGCATGGCTCTTGATAGATTAACGTTTCCAATACCATATCTCCAACTTTTTTCAACCATCCTGAAACCCATTTCCTAAAAGTTTTTTCAGAGGGGGCATGATCACCATAAATGCCCTCACATAAGTAATGAATTTTATCAAAATAAAAAAACAAAACCTCTCACAAATACTTATTGTTTGAGACTATATTTTTCACCTTCTTTACAATAACAAGAATGCCCTTAAATAAATATGATAACTTTGCTCAATTAATTTTCAAGAAAGATGTTGCCGTTGCTAGTTACACGAACACAGTTCATGTTAACATTTGCAAAATGAAAGGTCATGAATTACTTCTTCCTAGTTCCTGTCGATAAGAGGGCTTTAAGTCATCCAGAACCTCGCCAAAAGTGCAGCAAATTTTAAGACCGCTTCAGGCTATTTAACACAAGTCAATTATAAATCGTTTTCTGAAAAATCAATAAATTTGCTGCGACAATTCCTGAAGCGGCCTTAGTGTCTTAAAACTGAATTTGATTGCAAACCTGCTTTCAGATGCTTGTCGTAATCATTGGCAGAACAAAAAGAATTATAACTTGCAGAAAGCATGTTAATAATAACAAGCGGCACACCAGACAAGGATGAACTTATCCTTCATCAGCACGGCTAGAAGACTCTACAACTGATTCAAGGAGGTTGTGCCAGATGACCATTATTTGACCCATTCCAGATGACAGATACTGGCGGGCGGCTCTCAGACATACACGTGCATAATGAATGACGTTACCACAAAATCTGTCCCAACACCTGCGTCAGCAGTGGCGGGATGCTTGAACGACGTGCATCACAGATGGTCAAAAATGGCCGTTGAATGCTAAAGTATCGGTGGATGCGAACGTTTTAACGTAGCGAAGCTTACAGTGATCTTTTGGTGCGTACTGACATGGCACTTCCAGAAGATTATTTATTCCCACTTCTTAAGTTCATTTGCAGCAAACTGCCACAGCAGGTAGCGTACAATCTATCTTCTATAGGAAATCCACAGACTTCTTTGAGTAAAGACACACAGAAAAGGATAATTGATTTTTTTTTGGAGTGGGGTTGGTAAGCCACCCAGCTGCCATATTACCGACATTCGACTTCTAGAGACTGCCATCTGGTCCATTCTTATTCCAATTACCTGCGACCACACTTATGGCCAAAACAAATTTGAAATTCATCCCATTATCCCCTTCGGGAGACTCAGGTTCCAGGGGGCCTGAGTCTGTTCTCTAGGAGAGGGTTGGGGACAGTTTGGAGATAAAAATGCAGGGGTAGGCGTAGAAGCGAACAGTGCAGTTCAAGTCCGATCTCCGCTAGCATACCCCCTCAGCGAATGTGGAATTATTTGTTCTTGGTAACTTTGCTGCGCGATACAAGCTAGCTCATTTGTAGTCTCAACTCAACTTTGTCACACCAGAAGCGGTCAGCTTGTGTGAAAACTGAATTTTTTCTCAGACCCCACGTCAACTTTATATTATGAAAGGCGATAGAACATGAACCGATAAGCATGCACGCATCTTACTATCCTCATGCGTTCTCGTATCGCTGTTATCCCTGAACAACCCCTGATCATCCCCTTTTGTATCCTATCGTTCCAGCCATCGAGTGGCGTTCGGTTGCGGTTAACCTTTGATGGGTATTTCATCCACCTTCGGCACCCATAGCGTCGGTTACAGTCCTCCTCCTCTGTCCGATATGTTGTTGATGTCGAAATGGGAGCTGCGCCGCTGAGAGGACAAAGCGTCTGTCCCTTTGGCTGGGTTAGTCATTGTGAGGGTGGGGTACCCAGTCCCGCTCCCCGACAGACAACTGGGCCCCAGGGTCTGCAGTTTCTTCCTAGGTCCCACCGATTAGACTGACAGCGCACTCAGCTCAACTGCCTCTTGAAGAATTCGCCTAGCCAGAAATCAGCTACCACACGGTGAATGGGTGCGCCTGTCCGCATCAGAGTGGTTAATTGTGCACCCGCCTCACCGGGGTCGTAAAAATGGTGGTGGCTAAAAGCCCCTCCCTTTATTTGAACGGGGTGCCCAGGGGTTTGGTGTTCTTCGGCTACCTCAGCCGCTTCCTTTGACTGTGAAGGTCTCAGCTACTAACTCAACTCCATTTTGTGCGTAAGTTGGCCAGGGAAAAAAATGCCCACTATTGTCTTTTGCATGCACAAACCAGACGCTCAAGTGACACCATACCATAGGCCAACCAAGGTCGACTACCTCCATTGGCTTTCAACAAGGTCAGTCAATGGGACTGCATGTAATTTGTCCAAATACTTTGTGTCTGACGTTGTCAAGCCCTTCATCTTCGAGATGTGGCCGGGAAGTCAGCCACGAAGACGACGGGGGATAATTTCGCTTACGGATGAACCCTCAAACCCGGGTTCGAATCCGAGGCGCCGCCTGACTGGATGATCAAGGCTAATAAACCGGCAATTGTATTGTCCTGTTTTTATGTGAGTATTGTCACTATAACTTGCAATAAACTTAACTGCTGAATCGCAGAATGAATACGCAAACATGTACAGTGTTTTGTTTGTATTTATAGGAGGTAGTCAGATAGGAAAAAATTGGCGAGCAGTGAAAAAGAATTCAAAAGATTGGTGAAAAAGGCTTAAATTGAACGTGATATGTTAGTTTTTCTGGAGAAAAACGATTAACTATGGGATGGGTTGCGTGTTGGACAGGACGGCTCTGCAGGTGAGGTGAGTATATGAGAGTTCGAAACGTTTCTTGGATGAGGCTACTTGCACAGCATCGAGGTGGCGAAGCAAGAAGAACCCACAGAGATCGTCCACAGTCCGCTTGAAGTCAAAACTAGGAGGTGGAATTCAAAACCGCGGAGAAAATCGAAGCGTGGCCGATGCAACCTTGATACGTCGTTGTGCAAATCAGCAAAGTGGCGAAACAAAGGACATCTCCACGAACGTCAACAGGTCAGCGAGGGTAAAACCGAGGAGCGGACACTAAGAGCCCCGAAAATAGTCGTTGCTTGCGATAATCTCAGTGCATTTTAAACCCAACTAAAGATATTCAGGTCATAATATTTTAAATTATAGTTTCCAGCTGAATCCTAGGGCACCTACTCAGAGGCCAGAAGTTAAATGTCTGGGAATGCAACGGACAGTAGTGAATTGCTGGTTTCTGAGGTAAGGTACGTACATAAATCGAATTTGAATATCGATAACTTAGGTAATGACCTAATTTCTAGGGAAAGTTTATTCCCAAGAAAAGCCTTTTTGGATGTAAAGAAGAGGGAAGGTTTGGACGTGGGGCAAAGAGGCGGCAGCAGGACCATGGAGGAATTAGGCGTAACATAAGAGTGATTTACTGGAGTGAGAGCGTCGATACGTGGAGGATCAGGGCTAAAGTTAATGTGAAACTGGAAGCGTGAGTTGGCTTCGGGTCTGCTAACCCATTAAAATGTAATCTTGGCAATTGAAATCTATCAGTATAGTAAATACTGGATCCAGTTCAAGTCAAGATTCTTCGAGTAAAAACCTACAGATGCCTACCGGACAACCTACTTGAGACGCACTTTGGGCAAACAGCTGCCTTTTCACGTGAAGAATGGAGACATTGCATTTCCTTGGTGTAAAATGTGAAAGTCTTTTTACTGCCTGCCGTAGGCAGAGGAATGATAGTTCGTCTTAAAGAAGATGCGGATATATGTGGAGCTGTCAAATGCTCGAGCTTTGTGCGCGAAAACCTCCGTGGAATTCCTGTATAATGGATATTTTGTCGCGGGGTTACTTCCAAAACACTTCGCAGATAAATTACCGCCTGTGATTTGACGTCGAATGTATAAGACACAAAAACTTAAGGCCATTGTCACAAATATAAGGAAAGCCTTGCGTCATAAAATTACTCGCCTTGGGGAGGAGTAGGTAGCTTGTTTTGATAGCATATATAAACTGTTCATTGTTTTATACAAATCTTGCAGTTATTCGATAATATGTTCATTTCCATAAAGACAACACTGCATGTTGAGTGAATGCCGACTAAGAGTTCATCACCTTCCGAGTTGACCTCTATGGCGAGGCCGTCTGTGTGACGAAATGTCCAGATTGGCCGACTGGCTGTTTCTGATTGTTCTTGTCCCTGACCTTCTAACGGGTTACTTATCGTGTTTTCCATCTTTGCTCCGAGTTACTTCAATTAATTTTGTGCAACTATGAAATTTCAGTTGCTATTTCCATTTGCTCTATCCTGTTACAAACTGTTCTTGTTCACTCTTCTTATCTTCAAAACACGTGTTTGCCAACTTGACAGAAATTCACCATCAGTGGGTCCGGTGTATTGCCAGAGACCTCCCCCCTCCGGCACCTCTCGTTTCAAGTGGCTAGGACGAATCAAACAAGCCACCTTTGTGAAGAATAGGCCTGAATCCGTGCTGAATTAATACGATTTGACTTGAAAATGATGTCGACCTCGCCGTCCTCTCACAGGTGAAAGCAGGCACATGGAGATAATCACAATATTACTTAGTTTGATACGCTTCGGACAGCTTACAGATAGGAGATACTTAACGCACTGTTTTGACGGTCAGAGAGTCTGCCTACAAGCAGAAATCTAGGATGTCAATTTAATAGCATTTGAAAGCGCCAACCTCGCGCCACATTCGAGGTCTGGGACAGATCATAGGTCTTCGATACTCATTCACCTGAAAAGAGCTGCCATTGCCCGCCTTAGCACACCAGTCTATTCAACTGAGAATGCTCTCCTGTAAAGAAGTAGATGCGGTCACTGGGTCAAGAACGTTAGTCACCTGACGTGTCGGATTCTCTCTCGAACCCATCCTTAGAGACAGTTTCAGAAAAGGCGAATAAAGCTTTTGTACCAGCGATCGCATCTACTTCTTCGCAATTAGTTTCTCGGATTCGAATTTTCGCTTGTATCGGCAATGCTCCCTTGTCCTCGCAGAGGTAGACCAAGTCTCGAACGTATGTACGCACTGTCGGTGGTGACTCACTGCGTGGGTGTAAGACTGAGTTATGCTGCCGATCGATAATTTACTCTTAGATGATTGGCTCCAGGACAGGATCGTTCGCCCATCCGTTCACGTCTCGCGCAGCCAGTCAGACACTGGTTTTCGCATCACAGAAACCTAGACACGCCCACCCACTGTAAATATTTGCCTCTGAATTCTGTCTGCTGACGTAAGCTACAGTAGCTCATCAACCGCGACTACAGGCCACCATTGAAGGGGAAAGGATGCATGGCAGCTTTTCGTTACATTTGCTGATACTTCCTTCCAAAAGCCTAGTCCGGAATTACGGTACTTGTGGGCAGAGTTGCTAGTTCGGTTTCCAATTATTCTTACAGTGGAACGGGTCATTTTTCGGAGGTGGAAAAGACACAGGCCAGTTTTGTGCTCCGAACTGACAACGAATCTATGGGAATAGGTACCCCGCCCGGTAACCATGTGAAAAACTGCAGGAAGGTTACCCATTTTCTAGTTCTAGCCCCAAACCCATCAATAACCCTAACCATATGCCTTATTTTAACCAAAACTAGACCCGTATCTTTATCCCGCTGGAATTTAACGCAGTGCCACGTTTAACGGAGGGGGGGGGGTTGGTTGGGTCCCACGTGTACCACGTCAGTGAACGCCAGCCCATCTGGCTGACCTAGGCCTGTTCTTGCCACAGACTATGAAGATAGCTTAATTGATGTCATTTAATTTCGTTATACGGCATTGCCAAAATTTCCTAGTGCTTTCGCGCGTTGCTAGATGGAAAAAACACACATCTATCGGTTCGTATACAATGAAAGCTCCCAGTTCCTTGTCCTCTGGGCAGAGTAAGCAGGAGGTGGAAGGCGACGCTTTACGGAAATGCATAACTTCAACAAAGTGGGAATGATGAGCAATACTGAAGGAATCTAATATGAACGGGAACGAAAAAAGATCCAAATTTTGGAAATGGTCTGTTGTATAACCACGATACTAACGGCATACCTACATTCATATATATACATATGCATGTATATATGTATTTAAGTGGTCCCCTTGTTGAGACAGTTAGGATCAGTTCTACAAGCTAGCTAATGAGAAGTCGTAGGAGTTCATAGAAGGCGATTATCGTACTGCAGTTGATGAAGGTAAAACGAGGTTTTGGCACTACTCTCTACACCTAGCGTGACCTAGCCTGTTCTGACTTCTTTGTAAACTGTATTTTAGATAGGTTCAGACAAAGTTATTAACCGTAAGCTCTGTCAGTTAATGCATTAATTGCCTTCATCACCGCCTTTTTCCCCTCTTAATGGGTTCGAGGTTGAGGTCCCTGTCGCTTACCGCTCTTAGACGAAATTTCCTTTAAGCCAATTAATCGTTTCACTAGTGTCTCGTTGACATTCGACTACCTACTGGCGAAAGTTTGAGGGATTCGGGTCAGTAATGTGTAGATTCGGTGCTCAACACGTGATTTCTGGGATGTGTCTAGGTTAGGCAAGAGTGATATTTAATGTTGTTGGAAGAAATTATACACATGCCCCTTGTTTTCCGTGTGCAGTCCAAACAACAACGTTGGCAGCTGTTGTCGGTCACGCAGCAGCACCAGGTGCATCATGGCATCGTGGGTCAAACCCTCGGTCTTTCGCTTATTAGATCAGCGCTCTACCCTTGAGTCAAGTATTTGCTGTTGTATCGATTTTTGTAAAGTAAATTAACTATGACAGATGGTCCTTTAGCGGTAACGTAAGGGAAACTACTCAAATCGTATTGTTTTGGAGCTCAAAGTACAACCGTTGGCAGCTGTTGTCTGTCACGCAACAGCACCAGGTGCATCATGGCATCTTGCGTCAAATCCTCGCTCTTTCGCTTATTAGTTCAGCGCTCTAGTATTTGCTGTTGTATCGATTTTTGTAAAGTAAATTAACTATGGCAGATGGGCCCTCAGCGGTCACGTTAGAGAAACTACTCATATCGTATTGTTTTGGAGCTCACAGTACAACCGTTGCAAGCAGTCGCATAGCAACCTGGAATATGTGTTGAATTGCGTTCTGGCTCAGTGGACGTAGTGGCATACTCCTATAACCCGGCAACTTGAAAGTCGGATGGTAGAGGTTGCTGACTGCGGATGCTCCGTCCCGTACTGAGCATGTTTATCATGTGTCCCTGCTAAGCGCAACCTCAATGTGGAAATCACGCCAGATTGCGAGGGCTAGAGGTCGCCTAACAGTTCGATCATCGAGTTCGACTATGTCCACCGATGGTGGTGCAGGGGCGGGGACTTACGCTGGATAATAGTGAGAGCAGACTTTCGCTGCAAATACCTCAGTCTCTGTTGCAAACCCCATCTGGGTGCAGTGTCAAGACAGAGCCCCACCTCTTCGCTTCTATTAGAGTCAAGAAGACCTGAGATGGGAGAGAGCGCAGGCCCACACACTGTGGTCCACCACAAACAGGGACAAACAAAAAGGGGGCGGCTCCGATCCCATCTGAGTGGGTCTGCAATAAAGGCCACATTAAGAAGGAGCCAGTCAGTCACTCCGACAGCTCAAACGTCGTAATCTGACGATGTCCACCGTGTGCTCCACACCACGGTGGTGCAGGGACGGTGACTTGCGCGTGGATTATTTTTAAAGAGATAGTATCCTTGCGCTGCAGCTACCACACTCTCTCCTCCTCTCCCACCTGAGCACGGAGTCAAGACAGAGTCAAGAAGACCGGAGGCGGAATAGGACGCAGGTAGTTGGCGCGGATGAAGCTGCCCCTAAGTGTACCAACCTAAGTGTACCCTGACTCAGATCCCACGGAGTAGGAGTGCCAAAAAGGCCACATTAAGAAGGAGCCAGTGCAGCCTGACTCTTAGTCCGCCAGTCAGCCACTCCACACAAAACACACACAGGGCTGACCACGCGGTCCGATTTATCCCGTCAGTTGGCAACCTTCCCAGCTACGGCTTTTAGCGCACTGTTATAGTTTCAAGCTCGTCAGATTGTTTATAGTGAGGACAATGCGCTGATCTGTCGACCTCACTGTCTCCCCCCACCCCCACAATCAGAACACAATCAGATCACCGTCCGAGCCGGTCAGTTGTCTGATGCGGAAGTGAGCGTAGCTGCTGGTGACCTCAGCTACATGTAAAATGTACATGACCTGCCCCCCCCCCAAAAAAAAACACAAGCACCAGGATTTAACACAACAGGGGGTTGACGGCTTACATCTCACATATGTGCGATAGCCTGAGGTTACGTTAAGAAGTAGCCATCGCAGCCTAACTCTCAGACAACCAGTCAGCCACTTCACACAACACACAGTGGACTGACTGCGAGGTTTGAGAGCAATTGTCAATTGGCAACCGTCTAACTGCACGGCGCTTATCGCCCCGTGATATTCTCAAGCTCAGACTACACATGCAACACAGGAGTCACATGGAAAAAGAGCCGAGGATCATACTTGCCTCTTACTCAGTTACGCATCCTGAGAGCGTGTTTTTTTGTGGTGTTGCGTGTGATTAGGTGAGGTGCAGAGGCTGATGGGGAGAGATATAGTTTTTGTTGTATAGCCGGCGGTGTTCTACCGCAGTTTTTCAGGGAGACACATGTGACCTAATAGGCCCATGCGGTGTGTGAATGTATGTGGGCAGTGCGGACAGTTAAGTCGGGTGCGGTGGGTGAATGTTGGTGCTCCTGCCACTGGTTAACCGGTCTCTGTGCGATGGATTCGCAAGTGACTGACCAGGCCGATGCGTGATGTGCATGAGCGATGACAATGAGGACAAGATAGGTATGGAGGTGCTGAGTCTGAGGGGATCTGCTGCGAGTATTGGTAGGCGAGCTCATGGAATGAATATGGGAAGTGTTGATGGATGCGCCAGATGTGCTGGCATCGCGGTGGATTCCACTTTCGTTGATTCGCATGTGACCGAGCAGGTCCATGCGATGAATGAATACGCGTGGGCAGTGAGGGTATTGAAGGCGGCGTTCTGAGCTGTGTTTTGGTGCTCCAGGCTCTATTTTGCCAGTCTCCGTGCGATGGATTCGCAAGTGACCGTCCAGGCCGATGTGTGAGGTGAATGTTCGATCGCAATGAGGGTAGGTTAGTACAGAGGCCCCATCGCTGGTACTGAGGGCGGCAATGGTATTGGAGGTAGAAGGTGGCAGGTAGTCGGAGGTGGCTACCGAGGTGATGGAAGTGGGGCAAGTGGTGTTCGTCGCCGTGATCGGCACAGGGAGTGGAGCAGGGAGAATGGTATCACTGCTAGTTGGTGGCGGGGCATCGATGAAGTTGTTATCAGTGGTTGGGGTGGTCGTTGTCGTGGGGTCTGAGGCAGGTATGGCACCGGTTGCTGCAATGGAATTGTTGTTGCATCGAGTTCGACTATGTCCAACCAGGCCAGTTCGCGCGCGGAATGTGCGTGGACAGCTTGAGCACGTTGGGAGGGCTTGGGCATTTGCTGTGTTGATCCGCGGTGCTTGTGACTTGCGAGCCACCCGTTTGGCCTTAGCAGCGGCGATCCGGTTGGCTTCAAAGATTGCTGCACCAGTCTTCACGGATCTACGCCACGTCGGTCTATCCTGGGCGAGGTCCTCCCAGGTCACCGGGTTGATTCACAGTTGCTTCAGAGATTTCTTCAAAGTGTCCTTGTAGCGTCGTATTTGACCTCCCTGTCGGCGAGCACCCGTAGCAACATCTCCGTAGACAATTCGTTTGGGTAATCGCTCGTCGTCCATCCTCACCAGGCGGCCAATCCATCGCAGTTGCACTTGCCTCAGCATGGCATGGATGCTGAGGATTCCGGTCCGCTCCAGGACTTCCGTGTCCGGGATCCTGTCTTGCCATCTCAGATTCAGTATTCTACGAAGGCAGCTGAGAAGGAAGTGATTTAGCTTCCTGGCTTGGTTCGAGTAGGCGGTCCAGGTCTCTGCTCCGTAAAGGAGTGTCGTCAAGACGACGGCCTTGTACATCTTCAGTTTAGTGTTCAGGTGAATACCGTGGCGATTCACACGGAGGCCTGCAGCCGGCCGTAGGCCTGACTGGCTTCGGCGCAGCCTGCGGCAAAGAGGTCAATGCTCCTTTGCATGACCTCCTCCGTCACGGGGTTAAGGGCGCAGTCGTCCGCAACGAGGACGTCATGGACTGTAGTCGTAGACACGCGCGTTGTGGCCTGCATACGCCGACTGTTGATAAGGGGTCCGTCAGTTCTATAGGCGATGCGGATCCCAGGCTGTTCATCACGGTAGGCGTCCATCAGCATAGCCGAGAGCATGAGACTGAACAGAACAAGATGCAGCCCTGCTTCACTCCGTTGGTCACTACGAATGCTTCGGATACCGTCCCGTTGTCAGTGACGCACGCCGTCATCCCCTCATGTAGCTGACGCACCATGTGCATGAACCGCTCAGGACGGCCGAATTTCTGCATGACTTTCCACAGTCCGTCGCGATTCAGCGTGTCAAAGTCTTTCGTCAGATCCACGAAGGTAGTGTATAGGTGAGTTCGCATCTTCTGGCACTAATCTTGTAGCTGGCGGGTGGCAAATATCATGTCGGTTGTTCCGGGGTGTCGGCGGAAGCCACATTGGCTTTCCGGGAGCAGGTAGGTGACGGTTCAGACGATTGAGAAGGATATGAGCGAAGATCTTCCCGGCGATGTTGAGCAACGAGATGCCTCTGTGATTATCACAGAGTTGCCGGTTCCCCTTCCATTTGCAGAGATGGACGATGGTCATGTCTTTGAAACCCTGAGGAACTTTTCCTTGGCGCCACATCTCCTGGAAGAGTGTTGGGAGTTCTGCCATCAGCCAGAGCCCACCGTGCTTGTAGACTTCCGATGGGATGGCATCGGATCCCGGTGCTTTATCGCTGGAAATCTGCTGCACGGCCCGGATGGTTTCTGGTAGGGAAGGCGGCAGATCCAGGTCATTGTTCGTGTCCACTTGAGGGAGTCGGTCCACTATGGGTCACGGTTTTGTATTAGTGGGAGAGCGACCCGAGTTAGCCTGGGCCGCCTAGGGGGTTGCTGTCGCCTCCCATCGTAGGACTAATCGAGGTGGAAAGTTCGGGAGTCAGACATAACGGATGGGGAGGCACACATATCAGCGGAGACTCTAACCTAGTTTAGCCCGCCGATCGTGATGGTTGCTCGGGGTGTGGCCACTGGGAAAAACCCAACTTCAAGGAGCCACATATGAGAGTTGGGCACCAGTTAGAGGCGGCGTCAGGAGCATTCACCACCTGTATGAGACAAATAGAGGGACCAAATGCTATCTGTGTGGTGCTACCCCTAACTAATATCCCTACACCCCTGGACACAAGAACAAACACACACAATGAGCTGATCACGCGGCCCGAATTATTTTTTTAGTCGGCAACCTTTCAAGCCACGGCGTTTTACGTACAGTGATAGTTTCAAGTGCGTCAGATTGTTTATAGTGAGTAAAATGCGCTGAGCTGTCGACCTCTCTCTCTCTCCCCCCCCTACCCCAGCATTAAGCCACCGTCCTACCCGGTCAATTTTCTGATACGTGCGTGCGCGTAGTGCCCGACAGTGTTGGCGAACCCTTCTACGCGCGCCAGAGCACCCAGGTGGCCTAAGAAGCGGTGCATCTCATCTATTACCACTGAGTGTTCACATGCCCAAACGGCATTTGACTGTCTCTCAGTAACTTTTTCTGTCAGCAGAGCTAGGCTATAAACAGACCCAGTTAATTACAGGTAGCCCTGTGGAGCGACTTTGTTGATAGCCCACGTGGTAGTTGACCATAGTTGATCATGCTGACACTTCAACGTCTGGTTTTTGCACACAGAGGACCATGAAGGGCTCCCGAAAATACGAAATGGCATTTGTTTACCCGGCCACCTTATGCACAAGCTGGGGTTGGATATGCAACTGAGGCCTTCAGGGTCAAGGTAAGCGGCGTGGGGCCAAACAACTCCTCACCTCGTCCAAGCAAAGAGAGTCAATTGATGCCACTGCGCACACACTCCAAATCATGTTTCACCACGCTGGTGTGGGGAGGGAGGCATGAGCGACAACACTGAAGCGGTCAGGAGTGTACGACCACCGGGTGATGACTGATTTCTGGCCATGCAAAGTCTTCAAGGGGCCATTGAGATGGGTGAGTTGTCATTTTTGTCTGTGAGACTTTATGAAAAAATTGCAGTCCTCCCCGGCTCAGCAGCTGAGGTTGATCAAATGCGGCCACCCTCGTTTTCTGTCAGTCTGTGCCCAGCTGAGGCGTTAGGAGGGGGTGGGGTGGGGGTTGAGTTGAATGGGCGCATCGCGATCACGATCGCTATTTCGGACAAAGGGACGGACAATTTATGCACTCCGCGGCACAACTCTGCTTCCGACGTTGACAAAGTATCCGGCAGGGGAGAAGGACTACTAGGACTGGCAATCTGGACGCCCTGAAGACAAACAAAATACCTACACGTTTGGGTGAACAAGAAAGGAGAGTTCCGCGATAACTGAAACAATACGAAGAAATTAGTGACTTATACTAGTCGTTCAGTGATGACAGCGAGAGGCTATTGAGGTGCGTGCATAATAGTTGGTTCGTATTCTCCTCCGTTTTGCTGCGGGCGGCAGGAGTTGAAACATCTATTCGTACTGTGAACGAGGCTGTGAACAAATGTACTTTCATGGTAAGACGAAACTCTGAGGTGTCATTCAGTTGAGCCCGTTATTATTGGGCAAAATAATTATTTAGATCTAAGAGTCTCAGAGTAAACTAAGATGGAGTGCTAGAGGAGTTCGGACTTGGAGTTCACTTACTTCGGCATCCTGTTAGCAAATATCCCGCAGCTACTTCGTAGGAGCATGGGAACTTGGCAAATGAGAAGCTTATCTAACCTAATCTTCAGTCATCTTTGATGGCGTGCGTTTGAGTAAGGTCAGTCGATAGCCTACGGACGGTAAAGTCTACGCCTCCTGCTTTGATAGTTTGCCACAACTCGGCGTCAGCCATGAGAAACCAGTTTTTACCATCCAGCATTCATCTCCTATGCGTCTTAATGATTTTCCAGCCCGACAGCGACGAAAAGCCTCCGTCTAAGACATGCCACGCGCATGTATCACAGCAGTTCTGGGATTAAGCAGTGCCAGTGCAAAACATTGGGGACTGAGCCAGCAGCTAGACGAGTTCGGCCTGTTTCTTACGTTAGGAAATGTTCTGATTTTGCAAATATCAGTTTCAATTATGCACTGGATCCACTGAAAAGTCGTTGCGGGAGAAAGGAGTTACTATTTCATGCGGATAACCTAAAACGTTTTCAGTTTGCAGTCTCATTCTGTGAGGTGCCCACTGGGTACTTTGTATCTTTAAGCCTGTCATCGGATGCACGTAGTAAATTTCGCAAACTTTCTGCCATTCATTTTGCGAGTAACAGCACGGACACTGATTGTAAAAACGTGTTGCTTGTACCTTTGAAGATAAACGAGGCCTTGCGTACGATTGCAGTGCACATAGCGTGTATGAGTAAGGAATAAGAAGCCGGTTCGATCACCGAAACCATTTATTTGTCTGAACTCGTTCGGAGTCTATCATCAAAGGTAACTGCAGCCAAAGAACGACAAGTAACGGAAGTCTGGAGGTGGTCAGGCAGGACTCTGCACGACGGCGCAACAATAGTTTTGGACCCTTGTCTCCAGTAAGGTCTCCAAAGCCGAGACCCAATGCAGCACTGTCCAGACTGCACCCCAGTTGCCTAACCCGCAGGGGATAACTAGTGGGCATTCGGACGAACAGGCTCCACGGTACAGTGGTGACAGCACCGTCAGCTGTGCCTATCACTATGTCTCATCATCGCCCTCTGTTTTCCTGTCACACATAGGAACAAGAAATGAGAAATGCACACCAGTCGACAGAGGCACTTTGGCCGGTGTTTTCAAGGTCGCCAAAGCCTAGACGTTGTCAACCAAGCCCCGGCGACCAGTTTCTCAACGTTCACTTTAACAACCCATTTTATCGCCTTTCCAATTGTTAGCACTAACCACTAGCCTGAATTGGACAGTAGTACGTCTTACCCCGCCAAACGCAGATGCAAAGACCGTACTCCAAGGCTATATCAGTTCCAAGGATTCCAGCCACCACCGAATGGATAGTCCAGTTTCAAACTCCAAGACTAATCTTTCTTGAACGCATCCAGGCTCGGGCAACACCTTCTAACTGGCTTCCAACGGCATGTTGCGGCGATTCCACTGCGAGTTCAAGCTCATGCTGTCCGAAGATCTGGACCGATTTTCTCTACTTCAAATCCATCCTTACGGTCGATCGACTGATTTCTCGTTAGCAGGCTGTCGTGCATCGGTTACTGACCGAGATGCAGAAAAGAATCCCGCAAAGGTCGTGTCCCAAGCACGAAAGTTCGTGCAGACGCTTCCCCATCTCTTTGTTCCCCGGGTTTTATGCGGAGGAAGGCTTGTCGGCATGTACTCGCCCCTCAGCACGTAATGAACAAGCGCACGGGTCGCTGACACGTCCGTGGCCACGCCTTTCAGGCTCTTGGACCTTGTAGCACATTCGCATTCAAATCTAGGCCGAGTTCCGACCTAGACGAGGGGTGCCCCTGGCGACGCACTGCCTTGCACTTCCGAGTGCCCCCTGTTCCGCCCAGCTGCCGGCGCAAGACACTTTTCGAAGTTCCCGTTAAGGCCCAGACCTGAGGACGAAATGCCGCAGGCTAGATGCAAACAAGACTACATGCGCATACTTATGGCTAGGACAGCGCAGGAAACGCCTACGCCCTCTCTGGGTACGGTTCTGACCCACCCCTATCAACAGTTGAGTCCCCTTGCGCTTTAAAAGCAAAGCGAAAAATATTTTCAGAGCACCCCTCCCCCATTCGAGGGAAAATTTCCCAAGATAAGTATCCTTAGCATAAAGCACCGTGACGCCTACTCTGCTACCCGACAGAACATCAGGTTCGGAAAGAGGTACCATCACTATGGTCGATTGAGTAACTATGTAACCATAATAGATCAAAAATGACCGAATACCTTCGGCAAAAAACCAGTAAGGCTTAGATAACAAGTGGCATCAGGTGCTACTTCGAGGATTGACAACAAAGACGACAACAAGCTCGTACGTAGTATATTGAAAAAAAATAATAGAAATGCAGGAATATGGAAAGCTGCGATAAGGAAGAAACGTAAAAGTGGATTAAAGTCGGCAAGAATACTGTGTAGGAGACAGGGCGCTTGAAGGGGTTCATTCGTGGAGGGCGATACAGTGGAGGCTGAAAAACGGAAGGAACTCAAGTCGGGTATTCTGAAAGCACACAACCTCAGACATCCTGTGCGTTAGAACAATGGAACTCCTGTTCGATAGGAAGTCATAATTGCTGTGGCGAAAAAAGGAACTTATGCGGCATGGGCAGGGGGAGAGAGGGCAAATTAAAATACAGCGGGTACCTGAGCAAGGCTGCAGTTTTTTAACGGGCTTTAATTTTATCGTCTTGAATACAATCCTATTTAGTCGTCGGGAGTTTTATTTCTCCAGCCAGCTCGAGCGATAATGCATACTTATTTCGATAATACCTGGAAATTACTACTACTACTACTACTATTACTACTACTACTACTACTACTACTACTACTACTACTACTACTACTACTACTACTACTACTACTACTACTACTACTGCACTGGGAAAATTGATAACTGCTGAGGGAAGCCTGTTATTTTAATTTCCATTAACGGAAAGGCTACAATGCCTCATCCTAAAAACCTCCACCACCCCTCAGAGGGGATACGGCGGACTAGCGTGTATATTTTCAGAGGTGAAGGCTTCCACGATAAACCACCACTAACCTTGGACATGCGAATCAGCCGGAAGGATCTGCATTTTCCTTCTGATCGTGTCTGTAATGCAGAAATCGAAAAAAAGAACAATACGTCAATAGGCGAGAATATTTCGGGTGATAGTATATGGATTTTCAAAAGGCAGGTAAAGTACAGTGTCTGTCCATTCAAGCACAAAAACGCAGGACGAGTGCATGGGGCGAGGAAAGCAGAGGCGATGGGTTTATCCGTTAGCACGTCTACAAGCCCCCTGCCAATGGTGGGGGAAAAATGAACGCTCCTAGTTATGCTCTAAAGTAAACAGGCTCTCTGCCGGATTGCGGACCAGCAGCGACAGTGCTAGCATTGGGCGCAGAGCTGAGGTCTGGCACGCAGACTGCCTTATAACATGCTCCTGGACCCGATAATGGCACTGTGACATGACGGTCGCGAGCTGCCGTCAAAAGAAATTTGTCTGTCCCGCGGTTAGGTTATTCAGTCAGAACGCCTAAAGACTGAACGGCAGTTGGAGACCCGTCAAGGAACCTCAAGCTTTCCACGGAAACGGATCCCAGCTGCGATCCGGGTCCAGCATTGGAAGTCCCTGTTAGCACAATGTGTACGTTTTCTGGCTACCCGAAGTCCGAATTCAGGAAAACAAGATTCCGGATATTGATTCCCGTGTCACCCTCCGTCACAGCGGTCCATGTGACCCCGGAAAATATGCTGCGGTGGTTGCCTGCACCGAACCGACAGAACTTTTACCAGCATCCAAATTAGCTGGAAAATGACATCTCAATGGCAGGAAAGTATGCAAATCCGACGAATCCGAGACAGTGAGCAAAGAAATTCACCCTTTTCTCAGCTGTACAAATGGAGTAGAGGGCACAGAGTGGCAAATGGTCGTCACTGAAGCTATCAGTCAGGGAGGCAGCTAACAGAGCCCTGAAATTTACCAGTTAGGGCCTAAACGACAATGACTGGAGCAGCTCAATGACCGTTAAGGTGTTCGTTCCCGAAAAAGGACGTCAAATTCGGTTAGAGAAGACCCCATAGTGTAAGCCTTAAACATCGGTAACACTAAAATTCTGTTAAGCCCTCTACACCGAGTGACTGTTCGCGATGAGTGCGAACTTTACTCCTGGCAGCTTGGTCAAGCTCGAGAGTTGGGATGAACATCTCGAGGACCTTTAATGACCAATCTATCACCAATTAGCTCTCTTTTCCAGCGCGGCTTTATCCTTCTCCAGCCTATTCAGCGTCGTCCATCCTGAATAATCATTATCAATGTAATAGGGCGGCACCTAGAGATTACGGAATCCCCACTGAAGTCTGCGAGTCTCGTGCCGAAATCCTGACGCCCTGGCTCCAGGAAGTGTGAGTGAGCCATGCGTGTTTTTGTCTTCCAGAAGAGAGATAAGATAATTTCACCTGCATCGCTGCAAAGGTCCTAGGCGTTGACAACAGCCGATAATCGAAATCTAATCGTGGGCAATGAAAGTAATATCGCTAGGCAAATGTCATCGTAGTGATCAATGCCTGTTATCACTCCACCAGCGTTCGTCTATAACGAACTTTTACAGCCGTTCGTTATCCCCTTTGGTGTTGGAAAGCGATAAATTCTGTTCATCTACACCAGAGACTAGGTTATCGGAAGGGCCTTACGCCATTGACGTTATTAAAGGTGCGTCCTGATGCTAGCTGGCTGACAGACCCCTATTGCACCGTAGACATCGCCCTGTTAAGCACCAACCCGTGATTTGCTACGGAAGACAGCATCGCAGGTGAATGAGACCACTAAATCAATTAGTTTATCCATCCGCGCAGTTTTCGAATTGCATTTTTACAAATGCGTACATTCATGTCAAAATGGCGGTGTGGTGAACCGCACTTCATAAAGATTTGAAAAATTACGACACTGCTCACATACCGTTGCCATGCTCGCACAAGTTTGCGCTCGTACCTCAGCATGTCTTCCCGAAATTGCGTTTGAAGAGTAGGGTCCACAATTACGGTGGGCCGGTCACATTTCGTGGTTGTGTTGACGAAACTATCCCTAAAAGCTTGAAGGCCACGGTAATTTCGGAGGGAAGGAGTCTGTAGAAGGAAGAATAGAATTGATCACCAGTATAATCACCACCGGTACTGTCACGAGCCTCATAAGCACCGTTCACTGGTACCACTACCTAACCACCATATACGTCCCTGCAACCGCCACAGGGACCGCGGCCATCGAGATCACGACCAGTTGATAGCAACGGAAGATACACGAAATAGAATCAAAAGAACCACCGCCTATGTTCATATCATTTGAATTCTGGTTGGAGGCAGAGAGAACTTTGGATCGCTGTGAACATAATAAAGCTGCCATATTGTCATCACTAATAACAGGGGCGAACAGTTGACAGCGAAACCTCAGAAACACACCCGTTGGGAGCCATGAAAATAGGAATAATAGGAGAAAAAGGCCACTAAATGTGAGACTCACCACAACCACGTAGAAACGTCTTCCGTTCACTTCTATATACGGTGGGTGAGATACCATGGCGGTCGAATTAGGCATACGGTTGTTCATCTAAAATGGCCGGAGAATAATTTCTAGGCGATTGACCCGGGTAATCAGGAAAAGAAATATGGGTTACTAGGTTGCCGTTTACCGGAAATGTATATAGCTAATTGGAAAGAGGTAAAGAAAAGACAAGCTTTTCCATTAGCGAACTCTGTTTCAACCAAGAGTCTAGTCTCAAAGGCATGACGGGACAAAGGGGTATCGTTATCTGATCAGTGAACGCCCTTAACGATAATATATACAGTAGATTCCCTATCTCATGAAATGTCGAGCGAAATTTTGGTTGATATACTGATTATCTTGCAGCCTAATCCCAAGATAATTCAGGCATGGAAGGATGCTAGCTTTGAAAAACCTTCTTTCTGACCGCCTGCAAAAAGAATACACCGTAAAAATGACTACTTAAGTAATATTCCATTTTGTCATCGATTTTCGCTGTCCTTATAAATTCAAATATATTTTATAGAAAACATGCATAAAAAGGAAATCTTCTTGTTTTTAAGTTTATTATAATGCAATTTTTTAAGAGCATGTTATGTTCATTTACAATACATTGTATCCATCAAGTTATACGGGTTGTCTACAATTTATCCAACAAAATCGCAACGCAGAATATGAAGCCGCGAGATTATTGCGCTTATTAATCGACTGCCGGTTAGAGAAGCATGACCCAAGCAGTTCACGGCTCACGCGATTATCAGCACTTGCAAGAATTTCGGCCTCATCAAACTTGAAGTTTAGGTCTAGTCCCGTCACATGAACTGCGACCTGAGAGTTAGTGTCTTTCCTCCTCACTGCTGCCACGTGCTCGGCTATTCGAGTGCAGAGTAGTCTCCCAGTTTCTCCGACTTAGTTGTTTTATCCGCAACTGCAGCAGATTCGATAAACAACTCCAGACATTTCTGCTATGATACCGCGTCTTTCGGCCTCATTATTTGGCACCCCATAGGTCTGAAATCCAATTTACGATCGAGGAAGAGGAAAACAATCAGCTAGCCTTCCTTAATGTCCTCGTATACCTCAAAGATTAAGGTGTCCTTAAAACTAAATTATTCAGGAAAGCGACAAATACAACGCAAGAACTGACCTTCAGCAGCAACCCCCCAATCCATCATAAACGCAGTTTCGCATGGGCACTATATCGGCATGTTGTGACCCACTGCAGCGAACCAGAAGACAGGGTTGCCGAATTGCAGTTTCTTCAAAAAGTGTTCAGAGCAAACGGCTACCCGCGCAACCTTGTCGACAATTGCATGCACAAACCAGGACAAGAGACTAAACTGCATCAGCCTCAACTTTTGGCGAGCACTATCGCACGTGAAAAAAGTCTCGGGATCTGTTAGCCGCCTTCTTACACCACGCGGAGTCGGAGTTGCACACCGACTAGACGCAACTATCAGACCCCGAATAAAGAGCTCAAATGACATGCTACCACGGCAAGAAACGTCTGGAGCTGTTTGCAAAAACTGCTGCAGTTGCGGACAAAGAAACTACGTCGGAGAAACTGGGATAATACTCTGCACGCGAATGGCCGAGCACGCGGCAGCAGTGAGGAGGAAAGACATTAACTCGGAAGTCGTGGATCATGCGATGGGACCAGGCCTCACCATCAAATTTGATGGGGCCAAAATTCTCGCAAGGGCTAACAACCGCGTGAGCCGTAAAGTACTTGAGTCATGCTTTTCTGGCCCGCAGTAAATTAGTGAGCGCAATGATTTCGCGGCTCCCTATTCTGTGTTACGATTTTGTCAGGGAAAATTTTTAGGCAAAGCGGAGAGGATGCGGGTGACCATTAGTCCCGAGGACACTGAGACAGATTGCCGAGTAATTGTCACGCCAGGAATCGAAAAGAGTGAGGAAATCACGGTCCTTAAGGACTCGGATACGGACCAAAAATCAACCATCGCATCAACTACGACCCCCAGCGATGAACAGGAGGACTGCCAGCGATGGTGGACCTGTGTTTTCCCGGCAAACACGCCCTATAAATACTGCGCCACTTGTGTTTCAAGTACCCTTTTCTTCAACTGTCTCTGATGATGGGTTCGAGAGAATTCGAAACGTCAGGCCAATAAACGCCATGTTCCAGTGATCATCTCTTTTCTGCTGAGCTACTTCCTGGAATTCGTCATTTCGATTGTATCAGATATGATTTCTTCAATTTTACATTTTGAGAAGACGCGATTTGTTACCAAAAATAGTGTAAGAGGAAATCTTTTTGTGTGTATTTTATAAAATATATTTGAATTTACACGAACAGTAAAAATAAATGAGAAAATGCATACTACGTAAGTGGTCATTTTTAGAGTAAAATATTTGCAGACGGTCAGAAAGAAGCTTGTTCAAAAGCCAGCATCCTACTGTGCTTGAAATATCTTGGGATTAGAGTACAAGATAATATATTCTAAAAATTTTCTCAAGGAATTTTTTAAAATCGAATTTAGGTCGACATTTCATGAGGAATCTACTTCATATATATGCTCTAAAGTAGGTTAAAAACTACCTGAGAGTTGGCGGATGAATCGGTGGACGTGAGCATCAGGTTCTTTCTTCCGGGTCCGGACATTGGAGACGCCTTTGCCGTTGCCGGAGGGCCTTCTGAACTGCCACAGCTTTTGGACAGCAAGCGGTCCCGCAGGCGATTAATATCCCTCGATGGTGTCGCGGAGCAGCGCACTTCTACACGATCCATCCCGAGGATAATCGGCTCAGGCCTAGAGAAGAGAATACGAACAGAATCTAGGGCGGTGTTACAGAAAAGTGGCATTAGCACTGCTACAACCACCAGTAACTCCGCCAGTTAAGCCTCAAGTAGCATAACTTAGCAAGCTTGCGCGTAACCTATTTGCTGCGGAGACCAGAGTTCACCACAGAAATGGCTGTCAGCAAGTATCAAACTATGAAGTTTAAAGCAGGCCTGCCAATCAATGTATCAGATTCGTCACTACTTTATACGAAACGACAATTGACACGTTTGGTATTGATTAATCGTTGAAAAGTTGCGGCAACCACCACAAACACGGATACCGTATTCTTTGGTGCGACTGCGACTATGACACGACCATCTACACCGAAATTCAGAGTTTGATTGTGTGCCTCATGATATGGCGGCGCGGGGAGGACAACTTCCGACTGATTTAGTCTATAGTGATGATACACTTGCGTTTCATCTACCGCCCTCTCTCCTCCAGCTGGACCCAGTGTCATGACGAAGCCAAGAAGACAGAGGCGGGAGAGGCCACAGGTGGCTGGAACGGCGAGAACCTGCACCTACGCATTCCATCATACCAGCTCGGATCCCACTGAGAGGGACAGTACCACAGAGGTCACAATAAGGAGTCGTTGCAACCTGACTGTCAGTGCACCAGTCGGCAACTCCAGGCAAAAACACTGTGCTGACGGCGAGATCCGAGTTATCCCGTCAGTTGGCAACCTTCAAAGGCATGACTTTTAGGACATCGTGATGGCTTAATGCGTGGCAGATTGTTTTAAGTGAGGAAAATGTGCTGGACCATCGATCAAAAACTCTCCCGGGCATCAGTTTTCTGGTGAGGGGAATGAGTGCGATGACAAAAATAACAAATAACCTCGTCTGCGCGCGCCACATACATGGCCTGACCTGCCCCAAAAAACAATATACCAATATTTCACTCTAAAGGTATCGGGCGGCTTGGATCCCACATCTATGAGTGCCATAGAGGCCAAAATTACGAAGGAGCCATTGCAGTCTGACTCTCGGTCCACCAGTCGGTCACTCCATAAGAACAAAAGGGAATGGCTGCGAGGACCGAGTTGAATCGTCAGTTAACTGCCTTCCAAGTCACGGATTTTAGCGCAAAGTCCACATACGCCAGTTAACACAGAAACCGTTGCACTCAGATGTCCTCAGAGATTTTCTGGTCCAGAAAGCTAGAGGGAGAGAGAAAATTTTAGCATCCGAGAACGGGGACAGTCGTTGCGAGACACAACAGCCAACCATGGCATCTTCTTTGCCATAAGTCAGATTAGGTTTTATAGCAATCATATGTGCGTGGCATGCCATTACTAGACATCCAGACTACTACCGATCTCACAGTATGATGGATGCTCGTGAATGGTTCTCAAGATCTCAATCTGGAGATGAGAAACCAGGGAGGTGGAGGAGAGGAAATTTTGGACACTACACACCCGTACTTACTATTCCTGGTTCTACAAATTGAGCGCATAGACTGCAGCTGTCCCACCCGTCAAGGGAAAGACGCTAAATTTACTGTGAACTGCCTACTTACCCCGTGAGGTCCTCCAGTCTGGCGACAAGCTCTATCCGGCCCCTTTCCTCCGATCCAAAGCAGCTGCTAAAGCAGTGAAGCCGACAGGTGATGCTTTCAGTCACCAGAAGAAGGGATTCCTGTGAGCTTGAGACATTGTCCTCCTCCTTGACCCCGCTAGCGGCAGATCGTAGCTTATTTATGGGGATGCAGAGATTAAGGTGGTCACAACGCAGCTTCGGACCAGTAAATGAGTAGACTGTATCCGGAGATGACACGGTGAGGAAGCTGCGACGCTTAATAATGTCCTTTTCTGGACCACTGGCCTCGGTGTGGTTGGCGCACCTAAATGTAAGGGTGTCGTGTAAAAGAGTTGAAGTTGAGGGTACCGCAAAACTGGATCACACCACCGTTGGGGCGATACAAACAGCGGAACAAGCCTGATAGCCAAATTCATCGGTGTAAGTGGAATACGGAAGGTAGCATTAAGTGTAAAGCACCTGTTAAGGTTGACAAATAACCGCCGAATTCCACCCATCTCGAAAACCTGAAAAAACATTTTGTTTGGTCAAAGAGAAGGAACATACACGACATCCTCTATCCTCACGATCACCATCAAAAACCAGTTGAAATCTCAACTTTCCGGGACAGCAGATGCTAGATAAATTGATATGGGAGATGTTGAACCTACGACGGACCCGGTAGTTCGGCTACTTCATCCACCGGAAAAGAGAACTATGAAGGATTAAGAGAGGAATAAAAGAAGATAAAAAATGAAAAGTACCTTCTCTAGATGGGGATTGAAGTTGGAACTCAGATCCAGTTCGTTTGACATTGCGCACGACAAAGTATACACACAAGTTGTCTAGAATGGAAGGGAATTCTACAGAGCTTCATCTGCTTATAGCAGAAGATTGCTTGGGTTATTTTTCAAACGGTGCTTCAAAGAAACATTAAGTTCATTACTACAAACACTTCGTAGGACGATAAGTAAGCCAGAAGTGACCATTCTGATACCTTTCGTTTTTTTCCATCAGTACTTTTCGATTCCAGGGGACCGGAATCAAGCGAACAATATGCAGTGGTAAGTGTGTGTAACCTAGCAAAACCACCTGCATTGGGTGTGAATGGAAAAAAGGACGAAAACTTCAGTTTCCGCAGGGGATCAACGAATCACAGGAAATTTTCTCCACCACAAGAATAGGAATATTTCCGAATTTCACACCACATCCAATACCTTGATGTAGTCGCTCAAATGTGAATAGTCACATAAAACCTTCTACACTAAAATATAGCATTAGAGGAAATTAACTGACTGCAGTCATTAGAGACTTATTTTCAGCTGAATGGGTAGGGTTTTATATGACTTGAAATCATGAAGAAGGCCAGGTTTATGCAATGTCATTCCACCTAAACCTTTCTGTACCTCAGCATAGTTGCTCTAAATGATATGCTCCACCGTATGTATTCTGATTATTTTTAACGGATGTTTATTGCTGTCTGGCTGCTGGCCAGCTTGTCGTGTAGGGATAATGTTGGTTTCTACCAACCATTGTCAAAGTTTTGTACACATTAATTTTCAGTTTATACGGAGAACATGAGAAAAAAAATACAAAGCATTATGTACATTGCTGGCGATTACCATTGATTTTACCCATGTTCAACCTCCAGGTAGAACACGAATAAAATCAACGTTTTACGATGTTGCTCTCTGGGAGTCATTTGGGAGAGTGACGAGAGTGTTCTGGGGTCCATTGAGGATCTTGAAGTAGGCATACAAGCAACCGCGAGACTGGGGACGTTGGGTGCTTTGAGGATTAGTTGGGTTGACGTAGAAGTAAGTGTCCAAAGAGGCGCTAGAATTTTGGTTCTTTCATATGCATACCGTAATCAATTCTCCACAGCCTAAAACGCTACTGGGCAGTCTAAATTTGCGAATAGTTCAGGCACTTGCATACGTTATATCACGATCATAAAGATATGATTTAGAACATAATAACGAGAAATTAATGAGGAAAAAACAATAAAATGTGAAAAAACGAACAAGGATGTGTGTTATGCTATTATTAGCTTGAGAAGACAAACTGAGCTTCCAAACAGAAGACTGAGGACAATTACCTGGAGGAATGCGAGATGGGAGGGCGGCAGACACTTATCGGCAAAAACCCGCGCACGGAACAGAGACCTTAACACTGATAAAGTAAAAGAAGATGTTATTGGCGAAGCCTGCAGTACATAAAATGAAGAAACCATGCATTACACTGATAAAATACAATGAAATTACTAGACAACATAATATTTTCTGCTTCCTGAATTCCTGTAGCTTTTCTTGGAATTATAGTTATGCTTAAAGGGTGGTGAACACAATCTGGTTATCTTCCAGAATATGACGTTTCAATTGAAGCAGCCAGTTATATTAAGAATGACGGCAACTAATCGACTAACGAAAACACTGTCGGGGAGCCATTCGGTTAAAGAGACAGCAGAACTAAGTCGGTATCGCCCAGTCTTCGGTGCGTAGAAAACCAATTTAATTTAACACATCTAGAAACGGAACTGGCCTGTATCATTGACACCAGAGGCAGAGCAGTAATGCGCATCAACGGGAAAAACGCAACCAGAAATTTGACTAGCGCACAATTGAGGTGTTCGTGTACAATTGCCTAAAACATTATCTGTAAATTCGACGAGTTGTAATTTTGCCTCTCCTTTACTATCTCTGGATGTGATGACAGTAACCGAAGCCTTGGCTGTCCGGCAGCAATCAAATTAGGGAAAAAGCACTATCTGGATACCAAATATATTAAAGGGACTTGGAAAGTTGACTGAGAGTGGCTGAATTACTTATGTGAATGAAATCCGTTTAGTGTCCGATAAGACAACAAGTGTGCGTGTAGCACGGACGTTATATGGTTGATCATCAAGGCTCTTGGCTCTCCGTGTCTGGATGCCCTCACTACTTACAGGCTACGTTGGTCCATCCGAGTCTTTGAAACCCATCTTTTGAAACAGTAAGGGAAATTTATCAGCCAACCAAATGTCATGATTATGAACGAAATCAAGGCTGAATGAATTAACTGGAACACCATTCAATCGTCATGCATAAAATCGACTGTTGATTATGGTTTCCTGCACAAAACCTTGAAGGCAATTCTCACACAAAATGTCCTGTTCTAAACCATAACATGTGAATGACAAAAAGCTAAATATCTTGAACTGGTTTTTACGCAAATATTACGCACCATTTAAGAGATTATTTCTACGCCCCCACTCCGCCGAAGTGAGTATTTAGTGCTTATTTGGGATTACTCCTTATTCCCTTTTTGCGTACCATATATGAAAAAGGCATAAGGTTTTGCTAGTTATGTTTAGCCAAATGAGAGCAGGTCTAACCGATCTCCACTAAATTTTAATTTTTACAGGCAATGTAAAGAAACAACGGGAGTGGTTTAGGAACTCTCTTTTGCACCTAATTGACAACCACTACCCGATGGTGATCATCGATCAGAACAAGCGAATTGTGTATCTAGCTAAAAACTTAAATAATGATGAGTAGCTGCTGAACCTTAATCTTAACAAATGCCAAATAATCCGACTGCGGTCTAGTTCCAGAAGGATGGTTAGGTTTGAATACCAGTACTTCATCAGTGGTCACCAACTCCAGGAGGTAAATATCCTAAAGGACTTGGATATATGGATAACACCAACTCTCAAACCATCGTCGCACTGTGCGAATATCGCAAAGAAAGATATGTTATTCTTAGGCGCAATCAGGAGGTCCTTCGTTAATTTTGACGGAGAGCTTTTTGGGCGCGTGTTTGGAACATTTATCCGGCCGGGGTTGGAATATTGCGTTCAGGCGTGGCGCCCTTAAACGAAACATGACTACGCTCTGCTGGAGAAAGTTCAACGGAGGGCAACGAAACTAGTCAGCGGATTGGAATGCCTACCCTATGAGGGCCATCTATAAAGACTTAAAATTTTTCCTCTCTCTTATAGGCAATAAAGAGGGGATATGATCTTAATCTTCAAACTGGTCAGAGGAGTTGATTGTGCTCTGCAGAGGGCCAACTGTTTTGAATTGGCAAACATGACAAGTCTCCGAGGTCACCAATACAAACTGAAAAGAAAACACGCCAAACTTGAAGTGCGGGCCAACTTCTTTTCCCAATGGGTGATTGAAGAATGGAACAAACTGCCAGCTTTGGTTGTTCAGGCTGAAAGCGTTGAAATGTTTAAAAGAAGACTTGATGCATTTTTACTTTTTGAACATATATTTAGTCGATAGCAGTGATCAATATACTAAAACGACTATCGCCATGTAACATTTGCTTGTTTTGGGAGCGTCTATCTGTAAATAGGATTTTCAAAGGCTCTGCCTATCTCCCTTATATATACTGAATTATACTGAAAAAACTGAATGAATAAACGAAAATGTTAGTCCGGACTTGGTTAAAAATTACAGACCAATAATTTTGTCATGGAGAAGAGCATTAATGGCGAATTTGTGCAATTCCTCGAGACTCATAACATGTTATCAAACTGTCAAGACGGGTTCCAAAAAGGAAGATCATGCAAAAAACGTGGTACGAGCTCCCTTGAGTTGGACTGAAGCTCCCAAAGATAGGTTTACATTTCACATAGCCTACATTGACTCCAAAAAGCCTAAGACAATATGACACACCAGAGATTGTTGTACAAGCTAGAAAGAATAGTTACCAGGGGTATCTTCCAGGAGATTAATAATTCATCGTGGGCCGGCGACAGATTGCGCGCATTGACCAAGGGTGGTCAGGTTCTACTGCAGTCGAGATTGATGTTCCAAAGGATTCACTAATAGGGCCGATTCCGCTATCTATCTACGTGAACGGTTTTGTAAGAAAACTGAACTGTGAGTCAGCAATGTTTGCTGACGACATGAAAGTCTGGAGTGTAATCTAGAGCCCTACCAACGCATGTGGACTGCAGATCAACCGAAATTGGTTTTCAAATCGTTGGGTTTTGTGGTTTAACGTCGATTAGTGCATAGGTTTTCGTCCAGTTCACCCATAGGGATCGGCCGACAGTAAAAGCCACTTTCTAAAGGGTATAGTCTTGGTGAACCATAAGGAACTTGGTATGATGCCGAACACCTCCTCAAAATCGTCCTCCAACTGGTCATAAGTGAAGGATAGAGCATTGTTGCACACCATCAGGAGAGCCTTTGTAGAGTTTGGTGAAGATGTCTTCCCTGAGATTTGCGGAAAATTCGTGGGGCCGCATCTGGGATATGCGGTACAAGCCTGGAGACCCTGGACAATTCAAGATCAAAAAGTCTCTCAAGCGTTCAAAGGATAACCACAAAAATGGTGGAGAGTCAAAGCTCTTTGCCATACGCAACCGGCCTAAAAAATCTAATTCTGCTCCATTCGAGTTATAGACAAATGCGCGTGGATCTTCTACAGACATTCTGTATTGGGAAGGCGTTGGATTGCTGTCTGGCTTTTAAGGACTTCTTTGAATTTGCTACCACGTCCAATCTTCGAGATCACCGATTAAAAGTACTCGTTCAGCAGTCCAGGATGTATGTGCGCAAGATTTTCTTCTCCATTAAAGTGGACAGTTCATGAAACGCCCTCCCAGTCGATGATATGATGTCATCATCGCTAGAACCTTTACAGATTTATGTTCCAAAATCAGCCCGGAGCGATTTGAGTGTTAACAGTATCCTTAAGACTCCCACTCAAAATGTCATATTTTGTGGCCTTCTATAAACTATTGCAACTCAAATGGTTTCTCTGTACACCTCACTTCATTACACGTTACAGAGAGGGTGCCAAGTATCCATGCCTGTTTCTCCAGTAAACTGAATTGATTTGAGTATAAATCAACGACTGTAAAAAAGTTTGCCCATATGGAGCCAATCATCAGGCAAGTACCCTTCATTTAAATGGTTAATTTTGTCTTTTTTGGATTCAAATGCAGTAAAACCTCATTGTCATAAACTTTAGGCTTCGGTAAGACCGATAATATTCAGATGACTAGATAATTCTACAAAGTATTAGGTATGCACCAATGAATTGAACTGAGTGATATCCTCTTGGTTTGTGCGCAACAATGGAATGGTTCTCCACATGCGTTACAGCAAAATGATGGTTAGAAATTCACAAGCGACACAGTCTATCGTGGCCTACTGCTGTCGGCGCAGTATTGGCGACTTGTGCGTGAATCAGTTGGTCTTGAGGAAGACCTGTACAGCATCTGACGCTCTATTTCGTCCCTGAACCACCCTACATCGACGAACAGGCAATGGAAATGTCACTGGAAGCAGGCACAAGTACAGCGAATAATAATGTTTAAAAGCACGTCTACCTGTGCCACAATCAACCTGATCTAGAAAACCCTAAACCAAGCTACTGAAATGCTGGCTCGGATCTCATATGCGAGAGAATCAAATACATAGTTCGAAGGAGCCACTACAAGTTGACTATGATTAATCCAGTTATTGCGATATACTCATAATGAGGATCAAGTTCTTCCATCAGGTGTCAAAATTCCAAGCGCCAAATCTTCGGATTTTTGATTGCTTCAAGCATGTCATATTTGTTGCGGGTAGGAGTGCACTGTTGCACCACGAGAATAGGTTCCATAATGTCGGATTCAAACAATCTTCCATCTCCTACATAACAGCTCACTGTCTGCACCTGCCCGACAAGTGATGATGAGATTGGGCACAGTGGCTGACAAAAATAAAATGCCCATTTACGTTAGCCACATGGAATATTATCTAAACTAAACTTTTCAGGCTAAAACAAAGGACAGGCTTCATATTTAATTGAGGTGCCATGTACTAAGAACGATTACTTCACAGCAATTAATTCAGACCGAAGGCGATGGCAAAATAAAGTCAGAATCCCATCAGAAAATTAACTGTAAAATGACGTTGCACTAGGATATAAGCTTAATCGAGATAAAGAACATAAGCAAACGAGTTAATTCAGAGATGTTTTAATATGAAGATTTATGTTTGTAGCAAAGCAAAAAATAGCCGAAGAACAATGCAAATTAAAAATCAAAGGCAGGCATCAAATTCTCCAAATTTGGGGTTGGTAGGTTTTATTGAAATCCAACCAACGAATGCGGTATCTAAGTTTACGCAGTTAAGTGAAAAAAGAGTTCTCATAAGAGGAAAGAATGAGAGAGTTGAGTACGAAGTAATACCAACATAACTGAAGAATGATGCTGATGATGAGGAGACGGAGGAGGAGGTAGATTATACACCCTAGACCGATTTCTGTTTCGTTAGCCTAAGACCATGTCCCAATGACCATGCACGACAGGTTGACCGTCGTAGTTCGACGATGTCCACCGTATGCTCCTAAGTAGGCGGTTACTTGTGTGCAAATTAGTTTTAAGTGATAGTAAATGTTAACTGCATCTGCCGCATGCGGACACATGATTCACACCATCCTTCCCAAACTAGAGGTCAATGTTTCTTTTAATGGGTTGTCCAACAATGCTTTAATCAGTATGCTTAACATATAGACGGAAAGTGGGCGATCTCAGGTCACCGGTTATAGTGAAAAGTGAGAGTATAAGATACAACCTTGAAGGACTCCGCAGATATTTGTTAGAGCAGTAGATTCCCACTTGGCAGACTGGATAAAGTGAGTGCAAAAAAGACAAAATAATCTCTTAAATATAAAAATTAAATGCTGGAGAACCACAGTCATTTGCCTGTGCATTGAAAAGACTTATTCACACGTCAAACTGGCGATGATAATTGAATCACGTGCTTGCATAAAGAGAGAAGCATAGAAATACGCGGATGGCATGTATGTTCGTTTTGGGGAAAAAATTCAAATGTAGTCGAGGGAAGTGCTTGCGAGTAAGTAGGGCGAGATGTGATGACGAAAGCAAGAACCGCGTATGTTCGGATTGTATATGCCCGAAAAGGCCCACGCAATAACCGAATATTCTGGGGCAGTGGGTAGGTGAGATGGAAAAGACAGATGTATGCCGGGGCTCCTGGTACTGCTTCAACAGTCTCAATGCGATGAATTTGCATGTGGCTAATCAGGCACATGCGTAATTCATTTGTGCGGTTGCAGTTGAGACAGGATCGGATTGAGCCCACAATACTGATCCTAGAGTCAATCGTGGTGGCATTTTTCCATACAGTATGAGGGTTCTCATCGGTGATGCTGATGGCGGGGGTAATTTTCGTATGCAGTGAAATGAAAGAAGGTTGGTAGTATTGCCATTACATTAAAGACCGCGTCCGCGCTCCTTCAAGGTCTTCGGAAGCCAAACTGTGCGCCTTAAGGAAATGCATACTTGAGATGCGTGTTTATGTTACTTAGGGGTATACGCGCGAAGATTATACCTTTAATGATGAGAAAAGACATGTCGCTTTGGTTATCATATAATTATCGGTCCTCCTTGTTCCTGGAGATATACAAGTTGGTAACATTCTCGAAGGCTTGAAAAATTTGTCCATGCTGTCACATTGGAAAACCATCAGGGCATTTTCCGAGAACTCATTCTTGAAGATTCACGACGATGATGTGGCCAGAGGAGACTGATGAACCTTACTATCATTTTCACTTATTTATTTCTGGGAAGAAGGACGATGTCAGTTACTCGAGAAATGGTAGGCTGCAAGGTGGGCATCGTTGCTCTCGGTGAGACCCAATTGTCTGACAGGAGTCGGATGGAAGCGGGCGCCGGCTACACCTTCATCTGAAGCGGCCGCGCAAAGGCAGAGAGAGGCGACGCTGGCGTCGTTCTGGCCATCCGGTATGACGTCATGGGATAACCACTTTGCTTGCCTCAGGGCATCAACGACTGACTGATGACTGTGAGCCCACGTATTTGGGAAGCTGCCATTATCGATATCTTCGCTTTCGCCCCTCAAATGCCCAGCTCTGAGGAGGCGAACATCAAATTATACGTGGACTTCAACGCCCTCATCAGGGCAAATCACGTTACCTAGGAGCAAGTGCATGGTCTCTATGATACTGTTTCTGATGATGGGTTTAATTTAGAATCCGAAACGTCAGCTCTTGTCCCAGCGATCACATCAACTTCTTCTTGGTCTCTATGGTCTCAGCGGCTGTGATGATAACGACATCCTTCTTCTGCAAACTCGTGTGGAACATGTTTTCCATCTGCCCACCACCTTCCATCTTCCAATGCAGGAGAGGGTTAGGCAGATGCAGCCCCGATCGCTGTACTGACGGCCACCGGACTACGTTCTCATGGGGAGGCAAGATCGACAGGATCTGCTGGTGATAAACGCCATCTGTGATATTGATGGCTGCATAACTCAACGCCCCTTCATCTCCAAGATGAAAATCCGACTGCAACCTCACAGGGTACATTAAGCTAAGTAAACATCAGATTACTTAATTTCATTTTTGCTGAATTAACCTGCTTGCCTCCTAAAGTTAAGCAGTCTACTAGTCCAGCGCCTGAAAGAACGGCGGACACCGGACTACAACATCACTGTGGAGGTGCGGTCGTGACAAATGCAGAAGGCTATCAACTCTACAAGCCATGGACAAACTCGTTAGCCCAAACCGTCAAAATGAGGATTGGTTTGATGACGAAAACAACAAACAAAAAGACGACGAAATAGAAATCTACCATCTGCTCGCTGAGAAGAATAAGCTGGACAAAGCTCGAATCAACTACTCTACCGACACAAGCAAAGCGGCCTACTTCTGATGTCATCCTTTAGTGCAGCAGAGAATTGGGGAGACGCAAGAGACCTGGACGGCTCGCAAGGCCAACGAAATCCAAGAATAGTTGAACTGCAATGTAACGAAGGATTTCTTTGTTCTCATCAAGGCAGTCAACCGCATGCGACCATAAATTTCGTTTTATTTTGCAGCTACTTTTTGAAAATAGCTGTGTTGAAATTTATCCTTTATTCTCTAGAATAACGTGGTAAGAATACAACAACAATTTTGGATAATGTTTTTATAATATGTCCCATGAAAAAATAATGAGACACTTAGAAGGGTCGGTCTCAATGGCCTCTAGTCCACAAACATTGCCGTCAAGTTGGAAATGGCCAAGCCAAAAGGTTACACCATTATCAAGCGTTATAAGAAGTTCAGCCGCATCGAAAGGAAGCATGGTAGTGGAAAACCAAAAATGTCCAAACCCTCAACTTCTAAGGGCTGTCCGAGCTCGCATTCGTTGAAATCCAGACCGAAGCATGAGGAAGATGGCTTTGCAGTCTGAGGTTTCGAAGCACACTGTCAAAAATGTTGTGAAAAAGGACTGAAGCCGAAGTCAAGGGTTAGAATGAAGAATTATCTCGCTACTGAGGCTGTGAAATAGAAGAGACCAGAAAGAAGTAACATTATCTTAAGGTTCCCCAAGGAAGGACCGCACACGATGCTCTACTCCGACAAAGAACTCTTCACGCTCATTTCAGTATGCAACAGTCAAACAGATCGCTACATAAGCCCCCTGAAGATCAACGAGTTAACTGAGAATGTTTATTACAAGTTTCAGAGCAAACATCCTGCGTCTGTACATCCTGCGTCTGTTATGACCAGCAGGCTGTCGATCTCGCATCCCCACGAGAATGTTGTCCGGAAGCCGTCAGTACCACGATCGGGGGTGCATCTGCATTGCTCTCTCCTGCATTGGAAGACGGAAGGTGGTGGTCAGAAGGAAAACATGTTCCACACGACTTTAGAGAAGAAGGAGAACGTTATCATCACAACCGTAGAGATCACCGAGACCACAGAAACCACGCACTTCTTCTCAGGTGCAGTGGTTTGCCCTGACGAGGGCATTGAAATCCTCGTATAATTAGATTAAGCCCCGTCTGAGTTGGGCAATTGAGGGGCAGAAGCTAAGGCATCGATGATGGCAGCTTCACAAACACGTGGGCTCACAGTCATCAGTCAGTCGTTGATGCCCTGAGGCAGGCAAAGTGGTCGTCCCACGATGTCGTCCCGAATGTCCAGTACGACGCCAGCGTCGCCTCTCTCTGCCTTTGCGCGGCCACTTCAGATGAATGTGTAGTCGGCACCCGCTTCCATCCGACTCCTTTCAGACAATTGGGTCTCACCGAGAGCATCGATGTCCACCTTGAAGCCTACCAGTTCTCGAGTGACTGATATCATTCTCCTTCCCGGATTTTCTAAATGACAGTGAACAGGCTGCCAGAGGTAGCGGACACACTCCACCCGGACGTGAGTTGCTTGGGAGGGGATAGGATGAAGGGTTTTCGGTGTTCATTTTTGTTTTGCAACCGTGAATTCTGCATCTACTACCCACAATATAGAGGCAGATGGTGTGGTTTACCAGGAATGGTTTGGGCATCTTTTATAACCCTTTCTCCACGAGGAATTAAGCAATGCTCTTCTTGAATAGGGCTACTTAGAAGCCGCAGACGGCTGCCAAACTCCATAATGGGCTATGCAATTGTTTCTTGGAAGGTCCACCCAAGTTAGCCTAAGCCGACTACAGGAGAGCCTGTAGCCATCTACGTAGGACAGTTGACGGAGAACGTTGGGCAAGGGGTTGGGAGGGGAATGGGAGCAGAATTACCGGTTGCGAGGACGCACAGCACTGCCTAATGATCGAGGCGGTTACCGGTGAAGCCTATTTTTGGGGAGCCATGTAATAGAATTGGATGCCCGGTAAGGGGCGTAAAGAGTAGTCACCACCTGCAGGAGGCACATGAGACTATCTGCCTCAACCTACACGTAAGATATCCTAGCCGGACATCTCCCTACACTTCCATAATAAAAACAACTTCTTAAAACTGAAAGATAACATTTTTTGGAACATAACGTTCAGAGAAAAAATAATTTAAAAAATGAGTGCAATGAAGGTCATGAAAAGCAATGATCGATTAAAGTAGAGAAAGAGTAGTCGGGCAAAGCGTGATGTATCCCGTGAAAAAAACTCCACTTATAACTAGAAAATTCTGACGGCACGCATCTTCCGATTGCGAATAACGAAACATAAGCTGGTTGTTCGATGGCGTGACGAATTATCGCAAGTTGCTGCGCACTTTCGAATCATGTTATGAGGTTAACTTCACCCTCTCTAAGATAATTATCGTTGCAGGAAGCAAGAAAAGCCTACAAGTGGTTGAAATCTGGCCCTCAGATTCGAACTCAGTCAATCAACCGCCGGATATACAACCTTCCGCAGTCACATCCAGACATTTATTACTTATCATTGACTGGATAAAACTATTTTTAACGCGTCCCATTCTGTTGTTGCTTTTAGCTCTGAAGATGGATTCCTCTAAAAATTAGAAAGCGCATAATAATAAAAAGGATTTCTGAGCTCCACCAACCTTCTTCTTCCTTACTCGTACCCACGCACACCTAGAAATCGAACATTTGCCTTTATTCGTGAAGTAATTGGGCCAGATAAAAATGAAGTAATTTACTTCTCTTAAAGCCAATCCTGATAAAATGAGGGGTTTGTCACCGTTCCTTTATTTGTTTCATGAGGCGCACGTGTTGGGTTGAGGCTGTGGTAGGCAGATAATTTCCAAACGAGCTCGCAAAAAGCGCACATTTTATAAATTAATAGAGCGGAATAATTCTGGCCAACGACGGGAATACCTTTTTCATTTACAATATTTCCGGTGTCAACGAGGATTTGATTTACTACTAATTAGAATGTAAAGTGTTTTCTGTGGTGTCGACAAATCTCTAATTTTCCTTACGCGGAAGTACATAAGCAGCTGGGGAACGGCAAGGCCGGTTTCAAATTTTTCGAGAATTGAAAAGAGATTTGTGAAGGTCAAGAAATGATTTATTAAGGTAAGAACTTAACTGGAGACGTAATATGATAAGAAATTAATAGAATAAGGAATATTTGTTGCATGTTTTCTATCAAATACAATTTAGAAGGAAACAGAAAATCATATCAATATCCGTATATTTGAGGGATATGTAGTTGAGTCACCTTTGAATTCCCTTTTTGTACATGCGAGTTGTGGTATTAAAAATAGTATCTCAATATGTTAGCGAGGCCAATTGATATGAGACAACTGGCTGGAACATAGTGGAAAAAGAGTAGACAGTGAAAAAAACTCCCAGTGATATTTAGGAGAAAAAACTGTCACCCTTGGGGAGGGGTCCAACGGGGGGCATCGTAGAGGTCACATGAATCAGCACCGAAGTGCTGAAGGTGCAGCCAGATGCTCCCTTGTTGATTGCAGTCCATTGAGTGCTTTCAAAGGCGGAGATATCCGCCCAGATCATCCTCGGTACGCTGCGGTTAAAACCAAGGGAGAACGTTCATACACCGAATGGACGATGGCCGCCAGGTTCAGCTGATGCGAACACTCACGGTGTCACCGAGGTATGGAAATAATTAAGCAGCGAAAATCTCGGGGATCTCAGCATGGGAATTATGGGAGAGTGCAACCCCTCGAACGAAAATAACAAACAAAGAAATGTTACTCAAATAAAGCTAATAGTATCATGGGTGCCTTATATTTTTGATGTCACTCTTGCAGCTTTCAGTTCGTGTTGTAACTCGCACCAATATATCGATCTAACTATCGCTTAAAAACCTCCAAGGAGTCCGACAAAACAACATCCAGAGAAAGATTATTCCAAGCTTCATTTAATCTTTTGGAGAAAAAGTAATTTCGAGTGTCTAGCCTTGCTCCAGTCACACGTAATTTGAGAAAAATGACATCTCAAGTTCTTTGTTGTTGCTAACTCGAAGAAATCACCTGGGATGAGACAACAGTCCTGGACGCTTAGTATGCGGAATGTTAGTATCAGGTCTCCCCGAAGCTGTCTATAGCGCATGGAAAAGAGATTGAGATTTTACAGCCGTGTTTCCTAAGGCTGTGAGCCATGTCCAAGGACAAGTTCGGTTGCTCACCAATGGACCTTTTCGAGGATGTGATGTCCTTCACCACCCAGGGTCTTCAAGTTTGGATAGCGGACTCCAGCTGCAGCCGCACGAATGTTTCGAAGACTTAAGCGAAGCAGTCGGTAGTGAAGGCTGCAAAAGCTCGTTTAACGAGGTACAGAATCAACATGGCTGACTTCGCTACCTTTGCGCAATGTAGGGAGGGTTTAAGCGAGGGCATGATCCAGACTCCCATGTCCTTTTGGGTATCAACGTCTTTCAATGGAATGCCATTCAGACTGTAAACCGAATGGTTCGAAGGATTGCATTTCCCAACTCGTATGATGTTGCACTTGCTCTCATTAAATGGCAAGAGCCAGTCATTTGACCATTTATGGAGTCGATTTAAGTTTGCCTGCAAGTTCTCTTCGTCAGCAGCAGTTTAAATGACGCCCTTAAGTTTGAGATCATCAGCAAACATGGCAATATCGCAGTCCAGATCGTTGGCACAATCGTTGATGTAGACAATGAACAAAATAGGGCCATAAAATGAGCCTTGGGGAACACCACTCTCAACCTTAACCTTGGTCAACTGTTTGTCGCTGATATGGAAAGTTCGTGAGCGGCCAGTTAAGAAGTTTTCTATCCATGTCAGAAGTCTACCTCTTACTCCTATGCGGTTGAGTTTATAAAGAAGGCGGTGTTGTGGCACGCTATGAAAAGCCATTTTGAAGATGATATAGACTGCGTGCACCGTATTTCATCTATCGACCGCCTCAGTCCCACATTCTAAACATTAGAGCAAATTTGTGACGCAGGACTTATCTCTACGGAAACCGTGCTGAACCTTGGAAAGCAGATTGTTATGATCTAGGAACTGCATTAGTTTTTGCTTACTTATTTTTTCCATGATTTTGCAGCAAACTGAAGTTAGGCTGACCAGTCGATAATGGTGTTTGCAAAGACTCGGCTTCCACCCTTATAGAACGGCGTAATCCATGCGGATTTCCAGTCAACTTGTAAACTTCCGGTCTGGAAGGATGTTTGGAAAAGCATAGAGAGTGGTTTTGCCAGTTCTCTCGCGAGCTCTTTTCAACAGCTTGGCAGGTACTTCATCGGGACCCGGTGACTTAAATTCCTTTAACCCCAAAAGTTCCTTCAGGACAATAGTCTCGGTGAAATGAAGAGTTTAGACTATGGTATCCATTTGGAAGCCATCGGTAGGGTAATCGTATCTCATTTTCTTTGTGAAAACAGACCGGAAAAATTCCGAAAGATGATCAGCCTTCGCACCGTCTTCAGTAACGTCTTTACCCTCGGCGGTCCTCAGCAAGGGTATCGGATCCTTGTTCCGTGTATTCTGCCTGAGGTAACCGTAAAAAAGTTTCGGGTTCACAATGGCCCAGTTGAGCAGGTCCACTTCAAAATCCTGTCTTGTTCTAACAATTAGGTCCTTGACCCGATTTCTCTGAATTTTGTACGCATTTAGAGATGCAGGAGTTCCGTCCGTAAGCGATTTTTCCACAATCTCCGTTTTTTGTTAACTTCGATTTTTAAGGCCTGCGTAAGCCATCGTGGTCTGATGGTTAACCTTTTTCTCAAAATCGAACAATGATTTTCGATGAGCCTGTGCAGTATGTCTCGGAACGTTTCCCAGTCCTTGGTTATGTTTCCAAAGAATAAAGGTTCCAACTGAGTGCGCGTGAGTTCGGCCCTCATTCCACTGAAATCGCCTTGCCATATATTCCTTCTGATTGTTGTGGGTCTTGCTGGTATAGAAAATAGTGAGTACTCCCATCGCATTACCACGTGGTCACTTTTGCCTAGCGGCGGTAGACATGACACTTCGTCGATGCTGTCCTGCGACTTCGTGAGAACTAGGTCCAGGCGATTGGCCTGTGGTCTTTCACACACCTTGTTGGAAAAGTGACATGCAGTTTGAGAACAAGCTTTAGCGTCGTGCTCAGAAGACAACCGTCAAAGGCTAGATCAGAACTATGTGCGCAGGCCGAGCTCCAGTCGATGTGAGGCGCATTGAAGTCACCCATGATCAGGATATCCAACCGTATGGCAATATTTTCAAGCTCCTCTAGCAGGTAAGCATCGACTACGGGGTCTCTTCTCGGTAGACGGTAGACTGTCAGTACATCTTGATGAACCTGGCACTTTTATGGATAGCCATATCGCCTCGGAAGTAGACGCCAGTTTATAAGTTCACTTTTCCCATATGTGAGTACGCCGCCTCCTTGACGCTCTTTCTTGTCTTTTTGAAAAAGTTAGTAACCAGCCATAGTTACCTCCTGGTCACCCACATGTTGGGACCACAAAGTTTCTGTTAGGGAAATTATATCAAGAGATAGATCGCAGACATGAATCTTAAGCTCGTCGAGCTTTGATAACATACTCTGTGCATTGGTGTACATGAATGTTAGTTTTGGGTTTGCCCGGGAAGTGCTTACGGTCGGGCGCGAGCCCCCGTTTACTAGGGGCGACTACGTGGTAATCCAGAACGGGCCTCTCCAGAGGGAAAACAATGGACGATGGATCACTTGGTTGTTGTAAATAACCAATTTTTGTTTTCCTCTTCTCTGAGCCGCCGTCTCAGTTCGATGACAAATTGATGGCATTCTTTCCGTTGCGCAGGTGAGAATTCCTGTTGAAAAAAATTCCAGGGTTTGAGTTTTAACTTAAAGCGCCTGGACAGAATGAGACACGCTTCCTGGCTACTGGTCAAGATAACTTTTAGAGGCCTAGGACGTGTTGATTCAGATGGACTTTCGGGCCATTTTCCAAGGCGGAAGGCTTGTTCCAATTCAATCGACATATTGGGTTCCAGCATATTGTTCAAAAGTTCATGAAAGTTGTTCATGTCTTCGGAATATCGGTCTACGGGAGTTGTAGCTGCTGATTCAGGTAGTCCCTGTATTATGGAACCTTTTTTCTGTCAGTGGCATTTTTTGTACCTACGATGCTGTCTTCCGCTATCTGGTGGGAAGGTTTCACGTTGCGCACGGGTGATGATGGAGCGCATCCTGATTGGCTATATGTTGGCTTTGATCCGGTTGTTTTTGTTTTCGGTGATATCCACGGCTTTGGCGATTTTGCATCGCAGGTGGTAGTTCCAGTTGGGGAATCAATACCACTGCTTGTGCTTGGTGTGTGAATCTCAGTATTTCCTGTGGTGGGCAAGGCAATGGTCGAAGCCCTTGTTCAATATTTTTTGAGGCATCTCTCGATGTCGGTTGTCCTATTACTGAATGAGACGTTTTTTGTCAAACCTAGTTTTTGTAGGTGGCCGGAAAGAGGTTAATTACAAATCCAGCATCCTGGTATGACGAAAATATCTTTAGATTATGCTGCATCGATAATCATATCTAAGTTGACGTAGGTAATTGAAAGCACATTCCAGAATTTTCCCTAATCTTTAATGAGATTTGTCAGTCAGTGTATCGAATTCTGATTCCTTGTCACCCTACAGCACGCTCGAGTTTAAACTCATTTTCCCTCGCCTAAAGACGCGAAATTAAGACTTTTGTCTTTGCATTTTTATCGCACTGTAGTATAGAGATTTGTTTGTTGTACATTCATCGTATTTATCAAATAAGCCCTAAAAATATTTTAAATATAACTGTCCCAGTATTTAGAAGCCGTGAGATATTCCAACGGTGACGGAAGGTACAGTGATTTAGCACAACTAGGGATCTGCCGGATTCCCGACAATGAACCTTTATTTTTTCCACCTGCTTCAAGTTTCCCGCCTCTATACTTAATTTCCTGAGCATGGAAGGGTTTCAAATCAGAATATTTTTCCTCTAAAGACAGACAATTTCAATCAATTCCGAGTGTCTTAGTCTGCGAACCGGTCGTAGTAGTGAGTCATTCTCTGCGCTCAGCTTGGGCTACGAATGGCAGGTTATAAATTAATCAGTAGAAATTTCATCGCAAACGCGTCAAAGTCTCATATTCGAGTTTGGTACTTTTTGTTTTGTGGACTCTGAGGGTTGTTCAAAGCGCAACATACAGATTTTTTACAAAATGACAGAATGCTTCTTTCCGTTTGATCAAATAAATGCACACTGGTACTCCTATTTGTAAATCTAAAATGATCATCAATGCAAGGACCTGTTCTTAATTTTGAACCAGTTAACTTAAATGCAAAAATCTCTTAAAATGTTACACCATTTCCTTTTTAAGACTATTTCTCCCGCAGGACTGGCATTTTTCTTTACTGGGAGGAAAAGGTAAATTTTGTCAAAGTTGCATTGCCTTGAGTACAAAGTCCTCTAGATGAAAAATTTGGAAGATGGTATGAGCCCTTGTACAGGAGTCTAAATTGAGAGCTTTTCGCTTTGCCTCAGCTGTCAAAATACGTTCTTCAAATAGTACGAGTACTGCTCAAAAAATTCAAAATTGATGAAACATTAAAAAAATTCATAAGCCTTTGGATATGAGCCACCACGCTTAAAAAGGGACTCTCTTGAAATTAATTTCCGCAAGTGCTTTCGAACGCTGTTACGAACACACAAATCTTTCCTAACATGAAACACCAACCTCTCTTGCTTATATAGTTTTGAACAAGGCGAACCTTATGAGAGGGGAGGAATAAGTGATCTTATCAAGCCTAACCGGACTTTTAGTACCCTTCAGATTGCTGAGAAAATCAGACCATACCGTACCGTACACCGAAACGCATCCCACGCAAATACAAAGCAAAATTATTCGTAGATGCAAGATTAGGAGAGTGCAATCAGGGAGTCCTGATCATTAATTAGCATAGCCTGGAGTTCTGTAACGCATCCACGGCGATCAAAGTGGGATCAGTTTATGCACCTTGCAGGTGTACGCGGGAGCAGGAAACGCGTGTAATGTGGGTGCCTTTGAGCTTAACTCCAGGTAAGTAAGCTTTGAGGTTAGGATTATAGTCAGGGTTAAGTTAAGGGTTAAATAAGAGTTAAGGCTAGCATAACTTAGACTCCAAACATAGCCTGCATATCCAGCAGCTCTCCCATCTGCAAGCTTACATTTCCCCACCAACGAGTAAAACCACCAGAATTGACTCTACAGGCCCAAACTTATCATACGCTTACTGTCAACGCTTATACATATCACGCATGGGCCTGGTCTAGCATTTGCGAATTCATCTTACAGAGCCAGGTGAACCAGTGCCTGAAGCTCCAATATACACACACCGCATCCGCCCCAAATGTACACGCACCTTAACTAATCGCATAGGCCTCACATATGGTCATACGCAGCATCATAAACAACTGTTTTCTACCAGTGTCTTTAAAGTGAGACGGAAGTGCGTCTGCTTGAAGGGACTGACTGACGTTCTTAAAGTCAGGCTTCAATGCGTCCTTCTTAAAATGTCATTGGGCACCCTTGCACATCTGAGATGAGAGCCACTTATTGCCTTTTTGGGATATTCGGTTGCATGCATTTGGGGGATAGATCGTGTAGGTGGTACGCATAGATGAGTTCCTTAAGTATGTCGGCAGCAGCGTCCATTCCCAGCACCAAGCAACTGACCAGCTCAGACAGCATCTGGGCCTGGAAACGGAAATAGAGAGTGCTTTCGACGGCTCAGCACCTTGTACTTGCTAAAAACAAGCTAACGTGCTTTAAGCTATCACGGTGCACTATAATCAATGTCTAAGAAGGTTGCCAACTGGCTGTATAACGTGGACCACGCAGTCAGCCTGGTGTGTGCTTTAGTGGAGAAGTCGAATAACGGACTGGGAGTCAGGCTGCAATGGCTGCTTCTCAATGTGAGCTCTATGGCACTCCCACTCAGCTGGGATCCGAGTCTGATATAGCGCATGCCAAGGGGCGGCTCCGGCCGTGCCAACCACTTGACCCTTTACCGTCTTCGGTCTTCTGATGACACCGGATTCAGATGGGGAAGGAGAAGAGCGTGCAGTAGGTGCAGGGTTAATCTACTCTCACTATAATCTAATCAACACGCAAGTCCAAGGTAATCAACCAGAAATGCGACCGACGTAAATCTCCTGGTACCGGATGATACTAAACAAGCCCTCACAGAAGGCATCCAACATTCTTAAAACTCTTTGCCATATGAGAATTTAGTCGGCATTATCCACACAATTTTAAGGTTCCAAACTTAATCTGGCCCAGTTATTCAATGACTGCTCGTTGCAAGAGGCGTAAAAACTGAGTTTAAAATTGTGAGTCGTCTAAGAATCCCTTTTTGAAATCAGCCATAGAGCGTGATATAAAACAACTAGATTATCATGCAGGGGTTTGAATTTTTTCCCAAAACCAGTGCATTTGCAATCTTCAAATACATTATCAAGATGAATTTTTGCTTCTTTTTTTTCTGCATTTAAAGTGAATTCGTATTTCTAATAGTATATATGCTGTACCAAACTGGACGGCATTCGGATGCGTTCGTGAGACAGTGTGATACAACAGACTATAGTATTAAGGTGGAGCCTCCATCTCTCTGATATTAAGCTATCATAAAAAGATATATATTATAAAAAGGTTCAAATGTACTTAACATTAGGTTATTTTTAATTTCGAGAAGGGTACTTACTGTCGAGTGGTGTTTATTCTGATTTCACTCGCTATATATCCACTGAGATGATGCCCTGGCTTTATAGCTGAATATGCTCGTGAATGGAATGCTAATACTTTTCACTGAGGAAGGAAAAAACAGTGACTAAAATCTCACCCTGGATGTCACCCATCGAGAAAAAACAGATTGATTCTGATGAATAAGTCTAGATTATCAATTAGGGGTACCTCGGACACTGTACAACTTCCGTTTCATGTTAACGTACTATGACTTATGTCATTTTCCATCATTCACATTATGTTTTTAAGTTATCTTAATAAGCAAGTATGTGAAATTTATAGTTATAAACAACACTGTTCTATATACATACGCCTTTCAGCGTTTAAAAACGCCTGGATCACATTCGTTCGTCTCAATTAGAAGTGTCTCAGGCCAATTAATTCTATTCTGAAACGCAAAATTATAAATACATGTGGGACATCCAGCGCTTGCCAGAAAGAAAATATGAGATCGTGCACATAACCCAAGACAAAAGTGTTGACTGGCTCGTTCTTAATGTAAAACACTTTAGACTGTTAGCCTTCTAACAAGTCTTTTGACTGCGTGCAGGGGTTATAATGTGCTTGAATTAATGTATATTTCCTACTACCACGAACCAGACTAGATGGGGAAAAGAATGATCATACATATCTGTGCTGCCTGTGTGGTAAATAATGAAGTATTTCAATATTAATGACTGACCGCTGGCAGTTTTCCGAATATTACGCAGTTATTCCGCAGTAAATGCTAAATTTTAACTCAAATGTTCCGTGGAGGTGCCATAGCTGGATCAACTGAGAACATGACGAGCAATGCCAAAGGTCTTACGAAAAACGTGATAAAAGGGGTTTTATGGGTGACGCAGAACGTTGGAGCAGGAAAGCCTGAGAAATGCCAACGGAGAAGGTAGAGAAAATTAAAACCTAATTCCCAACAATAAATTAGCTAAGAAGAACCCGCGGTATTAAAGGAAAACAGAAAGAGAAGTCTGCCGCTCGGCAAAGCAAACCTGAACCCGCGGCAAACAGAGCCAATGGGAACGCATGTTAACCGTGTTAAAATGAAATCAGGGAGAGGTCATCCGGAGTTGGTGGGTCTGGCTTCCACCAAATTTTAATAACACCTTTCAAACTAAACCAAAAAGGCTTGCTTATAAGAATTATCTTATAATTCACGCATAATTTTCCTCGTCAATTGAACAGGGCAAGAAAAAGAGTACCTACATGATTAATTTATTAATGGAAACTATGCGTTTTAATGAGAATATCGCGTGTGCTTGGGGAAAATTATGAGCTTGAGCTTCGGTCAGTTGATTGGCGACGTTTCATCAATATAATAAGTCCTTCTTGAAGGACATGCTTAACTAAGCGAGCTGCTTAAATGCGAGCATTAAATCATGCATTTTGGGCGGGAACTGTTTATTTTATAAGGCTCTCAGTTGACACCTGTCCAAAACTAGCTACGACAACACACACCCAGGTCCAAAATGGCAGTAGACAGGGGACAAACCCCTTATCGTTCCTAGGTTCTGCTCTGTGTAATTAAGGTCTCCAAGGATTCCTTAATATATCGCAATTGAAAATGGTATTTTAATATGTCTGAATATCCATAATTCTCAACGTCTGGTTTTGTGTCTTGAAGGGTGCAAAAGACCGCATGTTCTAAACAACCTGGAGCAGTAAGTTTTGGCGGTGCATGCGTTTCCATGCGTTTCCTGGATATTTCCGGTGCCTACTGGTATGCACTTCTACGCTTGGGAGGTTCAATGGCCCTCAATAATTAATTATATCACAAAGTTCGCTCTGAATTTCGACGATTACACCATTTGAAGGAATATATCCTTGGAAACACAAACGGTTAGTTTTCTTACGTACTTTTTGTAGCGTACTAGTTCGTGGCTTAATGCATAGATTGTTGACGTTCTGAAAATCTTTGGGCGAACTTAATTCTTCTAAAGTAGTTATTTTTCCGAGTGTAGTTCTTGCAGACGCTCGAAAAGAAGAACAGTTGAGAGCCGGCATGCTGCCTTGTCTGAAATGTTTTGAAACCATGCTGCACTACGGCCAAAATAAAGAGAACCTTACTAATGGGAAACAAATTTAAGAAATTTGGGTAAAATCTTTTGAGATTGGTGATCGAGAGGCATATCAAGCCAGGACAGAAAAAGTGTTTATTAATTGACTCAATTTACTAGATAATAATAATTCTTTCTGTCGCTGAATTATCATTCTTTTTCAATTTGAATTTGACAATTTGGTTGGTATAGCTTTCATTTCAGCGTCTACTGGCATTGTACCGTAGGTGATGTATTTCAAGAAATATTTACTGGAATTTTTAAATCTGATATCAGCTTGAAGAAACCACCTAGGCAGAGTTGTATCACTGCTTATCGTGTTTTATAATTCTTATGCAATTCGGTTACATGAGGATATTTTTCTGTTAAACGTGCACGTCTTTTGCCTCCCGCATTAATAAAAGTTGTTAAAAAATTATTATTTTTGTATTTTGAATTTCTTCATTTGATTGAGGACGCAATTTTAAATCCAAGCATATGTTATAGAAAGCATACACAACTGTTCATATTTACGTTAATGTTACGGCAACTTACGTCTTCTTTCATGTTTTTATTTAAAATCAAGTTAAACTTTCGTGTTAAATGTTTGTAATTATACATGTTTAGATGAGATAATATATGTTTGTCTATGAATGTTGCGATAAGACCCGCTATGCCTAGCTTTCTATTTGGATCCTCAATACCTTGCTCATTCAACACTGAGTTTTATTGATGTTCCTCTCAGAACTATGTCTGAAACATTTCGAAGGCACCTCATTGACATCAATAGGGAGCTCAAAGGTTTCGCCTATATTTCCCTCAATAAAACTGAACTGAACTGACCCCTACATTATTCCACTGGGCGACACATTTTTAACCAATAAGAATTCAACCCAAATACCTCGACTTAATCTACTACCAACTGATGAATTGCTTTCAGGTAAATGAAAGTAAAAATAAAGCATTGATATCATTCACAAAAAGACGATAGCTGTAATATGAAGTTGAGGGGTCTGACGCTTTGGATTCTCGCCGGAACCCATCATCATAAAGAGTCCTATATAAGGGGGATGATGGCACGCAGGGGTGCAGTATTTATAAGACGCAGTTGCCATGGCGCCGCGTTCCTAATCCAATTAGCAGATCTTTCGTTCATCGCTGGTTTGTCATACATAACATGATGATTTCTCGTTGATCTGCGTTCAAACCGTTGCTTGTCGAAATTTCATCAACTTTCTCGATCCTTGACGCGATGATTATTCGACAATTCGGCCCGCTGTCACAAGAACCTTTGATCAACCGCATGTTCACCGCGTGGCTGAATACTCTGCCCAGGCCCTATACATTGTGCTGAGAATTTAACCAGGCAAAATAATTGGCCACGGAATGACGCGCGGGTGTTCAAAGGTTTCTATGACAGCGGTCTAAATTGCCGTATATACATCAGACCAAGAATCAATAAAGGTGATGAAATTTTGACAAGCAGCATCACGGACCCGGACGAACGAGAAATAATCACATTAGTGTACGACAAAAAGCGATGAACGAAAGATCTGCTAATTGGATTAGGCACGCGGTGGCCTGGGAACTGCGTCCTTTAAATAATACCTTCACTGGGCGTCTTCCTCCCCCTTATATGTGACGATTTCTGATGATGAGTTCAAGCGAGGATCCGAAACCTAAGACCCATCAACTCCATGTTCCAGCTTTCGCATCTTCTTCTCTTGAATGTTTTTTCCTGGACTTGCCTCTCTGCTTCAATCAGAAATTGTTATTATTATTACCATAGTATGAATTAGTTTTTTTTAACGGAAAAAGTAACAAAAATACAAAAATATTGTAAAATGCATAAACTCGTTTTGTAAGCCTGTTTAGGCAGTAACTTAATAAATACCTAAAGTGAAATAATTGAATAAATAAATAAATACGGTAGCACCAGTACAGAAAAAATTAAAAGTTATCTCTTCGTTCATCACGTAGGGCATAAAGAAAATTTCCTAATATCTTATTATGCGTTTCAACAAAGCGTTGCAAGAATTCAACGTACTTAATTTATTGTTACGTTATTGTCCCAGATTCGGATAACTAAGGCAAAGAGAATTTTGCTTGAGTTTGCGAACATGGATGTCACCTGCAGTATACACTTTAACACAATATTAACTATAACATTAATGCCAAAAAAGAACTAATTAATGAAAACACTACTCTAGAATCATCCACAAAATATAAACTAAATAATGATTGATCTTTAAATTAATGATAAATCAAATTTCATATCGTAAGTACCGTTTCGTTGAGTGGAAAATACCATTTCCTTAAAGGCAAACATCAAAACACAAAAAATTGTGCGATTTGAGAAGACTGACATTTTTTAAATACATAATGCTTGCGTATACTTATACCAGATCAGTTAAAAACGTTCTTACGTACAAAACATGTTAATAATTTTCCAGAATTAGTGTTGCTTGAAGTCTGAGACAAAGTCAACTATTTTCCCTTAGGCTTAAAAATATCGTTGTTAGAAATGTATAAAGTGATTCTGTTTTTCTATTGCTTGTGATTTACTGGCTTAAAGCATAGAAGAATTTTCCTGATTTCCCTGATAGGGACGTACAAGGAATAAAACCTCCATAATATCCCATGTTGACAGGTCCTTTAATGGCTGGTAAATTTGAATAGATTTGGCAGATGTAATCATTAGAAAATCATATTATATTTCAATGTTCTTTTGTCAAATTCATATTGGTTTTTTTGGACATGGAGCCCGTTGATTTTCAGGAAGGACTTGAAATATGAATGAATAGTTTGGGGTTTTCAATGCTTTAAATAACTTGTTAAAAAAGGAAGGTTCCGTTCAATTCGTTCATTAATACCTTCAAAAGGAGACTTTTTTGCAAAGAATTTAACGCATTAGTAAGTGTCTGGGTGTCCGTTTTCATAAACAGGGCAGTTTTGGAAAAATTTAAAGACTCACATAAATATGAACCCTCATTGCTGAACAACGTGAAGGTTCATAAAATCCTTCAATAAAAGGTATACTATTGATTAATTTAGAAGCTTTTTCTTTACTACGTGCGACAGTATGCTGAAGGATTTTTAGGTAGTAAATCTCCCAACTCAGTTCTTCTTGACTCTATCTTGACACCAGGCCCATGTAGGGGGGATAGAATACAGAGTGAGGTAGATGCAGTGCAAATACACTCTCACTATAAACCACCACAAGTCACCGTCCCTACACCACCCTGATGTGGAGATTATGGTTGATATTGTTAAAAAAGACGGCCCAACTCTTGTAAATGGCACTTTTAAACGATAGATCCATGGACATAAATGAACGTTTAGCTGGCTCTTAAACAGTACAGAAAAACATGAGACCTACTCTTCTTATTATAGGTCAGCCGTTGTCAAAAAATTTGCCCACCTTACGATTACACATTCTTAATTTGCAAACATTTTGCCAAGTTTCTACTGAAATGAATGTCAAAACTACTCTTACGGTTTCTGCTTCTCTCAATTGCATACATACAGAAAATTAGAGAGCCAAAAAGTATATTTTATTTTCTCAAAAGAAAAAGAACCTCAGATATGCATGCTTAGTCTACAGCAGCTATTAACAGATAACATTGCCTGAATATAGAGTAGCGTGGATTAATGCATAAATCTACAAACATTTTTACTGATAAAATAAATTAAAAACGTATTAACCGTGCAAGTGGACATTTTTGGGTAGTATTAGGCATATTTTTAAATGCAAACGTTTTAGATGTCAAAATTGATAACGCAATTTATGATTAAGCTTTCAAAAGCGCACAGGTCAGTGACGAGTGAATTGAAAATAAATCAGCAGATGCAATGCCAAACAGACAATTTTCCATACGTAGAGAAGAATCTTGTCTACCATATTAAGGTGTTTCTTCTGTTTGGACTAGTGTCCATGGATACCAGTATATACCTTATGATTATCGATGCTCAAAATCGACATCTTGAACCGAAAGCTCATTTAGATTTGTTTGGAAAAAAACTTCGGATAAACGTACAGTCAATGACTCAACACATCAAATCTCATGATTTTACAAGAAAATCCTTGCTATATAATCTTAAACCACGCTGCATCTCCATAGTCTTACATCAGAAATACAAACTATTTTAGAAAAGCGAAAAGTTTGAAAATGTGGAAAGTGGCTCTGACTAAGTAAACTTCATTTTTTCTCTACTGAAAACTTGAGCATGCAAACAAGGGAGTAAATAGATCGGCAAAAATTGAATTACTATTGAAGCGAGTCCTCTAGTTAAGTGTGCTTATAGTACTGTGTGCTGTCAAGTATGGTAGTTCGGCAACAGCCCACAGTTTTTTTAAAGATTCCAACACTCTTATAGGAGAAGTGACTGCCTTTTGTTCAAGGTTACCGTTGTTTAAGATTCGTTTTTTAGCGGAAAATGGGTTTTTGATTGGTTTCACCGATAGGAACTTCATGAGGATAAAATATTTAATAAGAGCACTTCTTGACAAACCACTCAGTGACGCATAAATTTGAATAAAATTTCCAGATGCAAATGCATAAAAATCATACACTCTGAAAACGTTCCTACAGCCAAATTTCTTTATGGGTATTTCTGGTGTTGGATTAAGATGGGTTTCAGCTCATCCTTGAAATGTTGGTGAATATGTCATGATTTTCAGTGTCTTCAAATGATTGCTCATGAACGCAAATTCTGGTCTTTGTGTTCAACAAAAACTTCAAACAAAGATATTTCTTAAACGCATTTACTCAAATATTGAGTTAATGGGAATCCATTCTAATACACATGATCGTTTGGGTTATATTTGAAGATTCACCTAAACACGAAACCTCATCACTAAAAAGATGAACCTCCAAAATTATTTTTTAACGACTATACCTTCTATCAATTAAATAATGTTCTCTAGTAGGTTATCTCTTTAAAAAGCACTTTAATGACATAGTTCGCTATCAGATATTCCTGTAAGTTTCCTAATTCCCAGATTAAGCCAATGCAAAAATGTGAATATTTGACCATTTTTACTTCCTTGCAAATGCAAAAACTGTTTTCTCGAGCCTTTTTGAGTTAGTTGTTTTTTTTTTGGACTCCTTTCGACGGTAAAAAACGCGCAAAAGTGTCCATCTTAATACTAAGATATTGCGAAAACTGCTATCCTTTTACCAATTTCGTTCCAAACTTACAGATAAGCAGAAACTAGATAATTCAAATAGTATTTGACTGCACGCTTCAAATTTATCATAGCTTTTGGTTGGGAACCATTCCTAGTAACCTATATGAGTTAATAAAAACACCAAAAATGTCGGAAAATTTAAACAAGGGATTGCCAGTATACGTTTTCACTGCGTTCTAGGGCATCATATTACGCAGATTTGTAAATCTGAACTCTTGAAACCGTAAGACATCCGGATTTCTAAAAACAACCTGCTTTCTTGTACTTTACTGCACCTGCGGCTGATAAATATAATAAATGTTAATAGAATTTTCAGATGAAATCGTAAACAGAAAACTTTCTTTACATAAAGATTCCATATAGGTATTTTGGTTTTGGATTATGATAAGTTTCAGATCTCCATTAAAATAGCGATGAAAAGTTCACGATTTTCAGCGTTTTTACTTGACTGCCCATAAATGTAAATGCTGTCCAATGTGCTTACGTGGCGCATAACGTAAATACATGTGGTACTTTCCATGGAGCAGAGCTCTCGAGTTTTCCATACTCTTTTCTGGCAGAAAAAAAACGCACAGATGGGCAAGCAATCTAAACATTCCATTAGTATAGGAAATCACCGGAATACAAGACAACGTGGATTTCCGCTGAAATGTGTAAACACGTTGACTGATGAAATTAACAAAACATATTCTGCACGCCCAAAAGCATTTTCAGAAATAAGATAAACAATAAAATGTGCAACCTATCAATTGCCAACAGTTAATTGTCTCACTCTCTACTATCACATACATTAGTTCATGAAAACCGTTAAACGCAAAAATACGTGAACTCCCAGCACCGAAAAAACGCACGTTACCAGCAAAAGCTTATAGTTAATATAATACTGAATAAATAAAAAATCTTTTCTAGGAAATTATCTCTTTAAAGGGGCTTGAATAAGGTGCTTTTGTAATGAATATCTACATGCTTAATTCGTTTCCAAGGTGAAAACGACGAAAGAATTGGAAAGTGGCCTACGTATGGTCATATTCCTACGGAACATGATATCACTTCTAACCTAGACAGAAAAGTAAGTTCTTATTTATGTCGAAGTAATTTTCCATCTATGGTTATTAATGCTTTACAGAATCAACAGATAATTAGATAAAAATTGCTCAAACTGCTACATGCTTCTGCTCCACATCTGAAGTACACATAAGACGGACCTTGCCGCCCAATGGATCAGCGAATCGAGGAAAACGAGGGCTGGAACAAGAACTTAATTAGCCTGACGCTTCAGATTCTTACTCGAATCCAGCCTCAAAGACAGAGTCAGATAAGGGTATAACATAGCCCAGGTACTGGAGTATTTATAGGACACCGTTGCTAGGTCACTACATGCATATCACAATTGGCAGCTCCTACATGCATCGCGGATAGTTGCACGGGGTGGCATAATTGTCCCATCAGTCAGAGTTTGCAGGTTGTAGTTGCCATGCCGTAGCTGTGCGCTTGCATTCCTGTCAACAGTAGGGCTTCCCACGCTCATCATATGAAGTTGCAGGTTATGCGATGACGGCCCGCATTCAAGTTATTAATGGCTGGATTTCATCATGCTTGTGAGCTCTTGTGCAATTTGGCTCGACGACACAAAAACAACGAAAAGTGGTCATTCGCGAGCTCTCCAAGATGCTAACTAATATGCCCAGAAAAAGTTTCAGCACCGAAAATGGAGCAAAAAGGGCGTTGCGCTTGTTGAATGATTGAGGGCAAGAAGAGATATTTTTGAAATGGAGATTTTTCTGTTGCCATTATTATTACATCCAGAGGAGCAGCTCACTTTGATTTCCATGGAAAAATTTAAAACGAATAAAAAATCTTTGGTTTACAGAAAAAAGCTTACTGATTAACATTCTATTGTATCATCAAAAGGCTCAAAGGGATACATTTTAATTTGGCGAAACCTTCACGTTCCTCATATTACATTCTGCACACGCATTGATGCAAAAATATGGTCAAGAAAATTACTGGAATGTAAGGTGACGTAGATTTTTGCCAGATTTCATAGGCAGTTCCCTGAGGAAATTGTTTAGGAACCAGGTTGGTCTCTATAATAAAACCCGCTTTCAAAACATATATATATATATATATATATATATATATATATATAAACATATAATATATATATATATATATATATATATATATATATATATATATATATATATATATATATATACTCGCTTTTGTCTTTGAAACCCTGGTCTTATTTTTAGCAAGGCTCACTCCACCTCTCCTTTCAACATCACCGTTTTTTCTGGCGCCGTCCTGTCTCTCGTTCTCTCCCCCACCTCCTTATCTATAGGAAACCCTTTCAATCGTCAAAAACGCGGGCTTACTTTGCGTTTGTCATAATCTCGATGAGGAAGCTAATCTCTTGGCTCAGTATGGTAGTTGAGTGCTAACTCCTTGCTCAATTCTACTTGCATCCTCTTGTTTACCTAACCTCACTAATCAACAGGCCATATCGATGTTCACATTCATTTCTCGCTCAAACGCTTGTTGAATAAACTAATATTCCTGCTTACATTAGCTGTTTCTTCATAAATTGCTTTTGGTGACTTCCTGATTGTATAAAAAATGTCAGTCTGTCTGGGCGTCTACTTCGCATGTATTCCTCTGCTGTCAGGCCTCACTGATAAGTATCTTTGGCTTCCATATAACTATTTTTTATTAGTAAATCACTCTTTCCAGTCAATTTTTCGTGCTAAGCTGTATACAATGTGCGCAATCTGCGGCTAAAAAGTCACCACGAAAATATCTGTATGAGCCTTTCCCATAAGCCCGTGAAATATGAAAAATTGGCAGTTTTAAGAGCTACTTAAATGGCAAAAAATTTAAAAATTGTTCTCTTACCTAGGCATGCCTGAGGTTACAGTGTGTCATGGCACAACTTAATCCGACGATCTGCCTGTCTAAGCCCTCAGTCGTTTGAGATCGAAAATCGCAGTCACGTTTTGTGAGGAGAAGATGCAAAATTATAGAGGCATGTGAAAGACAATAAACCTCAGCTTTGTGAAGATAGGAGTTGCCTTGGGATAATTTGAGAACTTGAATTCGTTCAATGGAATAAATTTGTTCCATTATTGAAGTTTTTTAACAACTTGGTCGGCTCTTCATTCTCAAAGAATGCCAGCTGAAAAATGAACTAAATTCCAATACCTTCATGACCTCTTCTGAACTAATGCACATCCGAGCACTAATAGGAACTGCAACTGCGTCAGGGAAACCGAACGAACATGAGCCAAATCTGGCAGCTCGGAGACAAGAACCACCCTTGCAGTTTAAACCGATTTTGTGGAAACCGGATATACCGTTGACATTCAAGTGACGGCCAGCTGAGGCCTAGGCAGCTCAAAAGCTAAACAACGCACGCTTGAAGCATGATATTCAGTGGAGAAATTTCTCAGCAGACCTCTAGTCCTTCCATCGGTGTCATTACGTACATGAAAGAATAAACAAGATGATCACTCTGACTTCACAAAATGTTAGCGGAGACGGTCCTAAATGAACCCAACGGAAGAGGAGGGAAATATACAACTACCTTCCACCGAGGTGACGATGCGCGGCGACAGCGGCCTTTAAGCCCCACAAACTTTAGTACGAAGGAAGAGACAGTGAAAGTCAAAACAATCGATCAGTTTGGCCAGTCATTTTAAATTCTGATCTATTTTTGGCTTTAAGCGCTTTGAGAGTGGAGAGCTAACTGCGCTCTCAAAAACGTCGACAGCAGTAAAAATTTGTTCCACTTAGCAACTTCAGTTTCTCGGTCATGCAGAGAGTTCGCATTTTTCCTTTGATTTCCGTTCTGCAGATACTTCAGGCTGCTGCTTAGCGATGAGTGACTACATTCGTTGATCAACGCCCACTGATAGCTAACGAAGCTAAATTGTCCCGTTCTGCTTTAATGCCTACTCTTGAGCCCACCCAGGGACAGCACAGCGTTCATTAACAAATGCAGTCAATATTCCTGATCTAAACTGGCAATACAATGAGCCCATTGCTCAGTGGTTAGAAGGTTAGGCTTCTTCTCAACGGGTGCTGCACCACTTGGGGTTGGGTATGACTGGCTGAGGATGGCTAATAATTCAGAAATGGTCATTCCAGACTCACTTTTCTTTATCGGCAATATGCATCTGCTGATGAGTGAATAATTAGAAAGACACAATATCGAGATTACTGATTGGATAGGTGGAACTTAAATGCAAACCAGAAGTCCCCCATTCAGCAACAAGTGGGAGTTTAATTTCCTTGGCCAACATGGGTCATTATTCTTTTAAGATCATCATCATCATCATCATCATCATCATCATCATCATCATCATCATCATCATCATCATCATCATCATCATCATCATCATCATCATCATCATCATCATCATCATCATCATCATCATCATCATCATCATCATCATCATCATCATCATCATCATCATCATCATCATCATCATCATCATCATCATCATCATCATCATCATCATCAACTGCACCGGATTGCGCCTTCGGTCGTCCTGATTCACACGTGACACTACACAATTTGAATGACGCAGGAAAGGATGCCTTGCATATACTTTATACTTTAAACATTTAAACAAGTTAAATGAGGCTGGAAAGGATGCCTTGCATATACTTTTAAACATATTTATACTTTATACTTTAAACATTTAAACAAGTTGCATGAGGCTGGAAAGGATGCCTTGCAAATAATTAAAATCTACTTTAAACTTAAACTTTTAAATTTAAACTTAAACGTAAACTTTAAAATTATTCACCCACAAGTCACTGTTCTGTGCCCACCTGGCTGTAAGAGAGAACGGAATGCTTCGGTAAAAATGTTCCAACTGCTAGTGAAGCAGACTTATGCGTTATCAAGCACACACGCACTCTATCCACCTCCACCCATTTTGCTCTGATGGCAAGACTAAAATGTAGCTGTCCTATGTGACTTAAAAAGCTACAAAAAACTAACCTACGCCTGCTCTGCACAGTCTGGTCCCTGCATAATATAACCGGCTTTCACAAAAAAGCTGATTTCGTTCCTATTTTAATGGGTGGGAGATGAGGCCATAGTGGGAAGGTGCTAATGAGCTTTCTTTGTTTCCTCAGGTAGTCACAACGCATTTACACAAAGTATCCTCGGTAAAAACCGAGTTATCTATTCAGTGGGCAACCTTTTAGAAATTTAAGAGATTAAAGCGTGTAGAAATTAACCATAGGTAGGAAAGCCCTGGTGTCGTAAGGATGCATTCCCATGACCTGGCTTTCTAGTACTGACAATACGCGAAACTGAAATGGACGTACGATTTGAGAATTTTCTAATGAGGCCCAATGTTCGATCTATGCATTTAAGTAACTCGTCAGGCTCAGCCTAAATTCCTAGATTGTGAAATCCGATAAGCGCTAAAAGAACGTTATCTTTTACTTAACAAAACTTCCTTTGTTCATATACATTAGATTGCCTAACTCATGAAATGTCATCCTCGAAAGTTAAGGTGGTAATGTGGAATATATTTGAAGTTGTTAATTATTTTTTTTCTGATTTGAGGCGCAAAATTCTGTTTACTAAGGAAGAGTTCATTTCAGTTTTGTTTAATCAAGGCAAAACTGGGCAAAATGGGCAGAAAATATTTGCTTGAAAAACGAAAATGTAAGTGGTGCAGTCTGTAAATAGCAACAGATAAAAGAATATTGTCCTCATTGACTATCGGCAGTAAAAAAGAAACCACGCTGTGTCAACTCAAAGAGTAAAAGAGTAAAAAAAGAGTAAAAAAGAATAAAAAAAGAAACCACGCTGTGTCAACTCAAAGATTAAAAGAGTAAAAAGAGTAAAAAAATGTAAAAATAAACAAAGAATAAACAAGATGATCACTCTGACTTCACAAAATGTTAGCGGAGACGGTCCTAAATGAACCCAACGGAAGAGGAGGGAAATATACAACTACCTTCCACCGAGGTGACGATGCGCGGCGACAGCGGCGCTTTAAGCCCACTAAACTTTAGTACGAAGGAAGAGACAGTGAAAGATCAAAACAATCGATCAGTTTGGCCAGTCATTTTAAATTCTGATCTATTTTTGGCTTTAAGCGCTTTGAGTGGAGAGCTAACTGCGCTCTCAAAAAACGTCGACAGCAGTAAAAATTTTGTTCCACTTAGCAACTTCAGTTTCTCGGTCATGCAGAGGTTCGCATTTTTCCTTTGATTTCCGTTCTGCAGATACTTCAGGCTGCTGCTTGGCGATGAGTGACTACATTCGTTGATCAACGCCCACTGATAGCTAACGAAGCTAAATTGTCCCGTTCTGCTTTAATGCCTACTCTTGAGCCCACCCAGGGACAGCACAGCGTTCATTAACAAATGCAGTCAATATTCTGATCTAAAGCTGGCAATACAATGAGCCCATTGCTCAGTGGTTAGAAGGTTAGGCTTCTTCTCAACGGGTGCTGCACCACTTGGGGTTGGGTATGACTGGCTGAGGATGGCTAATTCCAGAAATGGTCATTCCAGACTCACTTTTCTTTATCGGCAATATGCATCTGCTGATGAGTGAATATGGTAGATTGATTTTAAATCGCACTTGTGTAAAGTTACCTTCCCAGCCTACCGCAACGTATTGAATCAACCACATCTGATAAAGTTTACTGACTGTCCAAGCTGGAGATTCTACGCAATCAATCTAGAATCCACCAGGTGACTAAAAGTCACAATTAATAAGTAAAGGATTTTTGGCAGATAAAAATAATAATTTTTGACACACTTTGAAAAAAACTCAGCGCTTCGGTGGGATTTCAACCCTGGAAAGAAATAGAAAGGCTTAAGTACAGCCAACTGAGCTACAAAGCTCAACCGGGAGCCATGAGTTAAGTCATATATGAATTAATTTACCTAACCAGCCTATCAAAAACGTTTGGAATCAACCGCTTCTGATATACTTTTACTGACAGCCCAAGCTTCATTTCTTAAGCAATCAATCAAGAATCCACCAGGTTACTTAACGTCAAAATTAATATATAAAGGATTTTGAAAGATTTGAATAATTATTTTAAATTACATCGGAGGGACAGAAATGGAAAGGCTTTAGTACATTCGACGCTCTAGCGAACTGAACTACGAGGGTCCACCGGTAACTGTGAGCTTAATCATACTATGTCGAGAAAACTACCCAGCCTACCGCAACTTATGGAATCCACCGATTCTCATGCAGTATGCTGACTTCCCAAGATGGTTTTTTAAGGCAAGCAATCTAGAATCCACCAAGTGACTAAAAGGCACAATTAAAAAAGAGAGGATTTTGGCAGATTTGAATAATTATTTTGACCTACTTGTGAAAAAAGGGGCTTTTCAGTGGGATAAAAACCCATGTTAGACATGGGTAGGCTTCTGTTCAGCCAACGATCTAGCCAAGGACCCTCCAGGAGCCGTGAGTTTAATCACACTTGAGTCAAGTTACACGCCCAGTCTACTGCAACGTATGGAATCAACCAATTCTGATACAGCAAGCTGACTGCCCAAGCAGGCTTTCCTAAGCAATAAATCTACACTCCACCAGATGACTACCAGGCACAATTAATAAGTAGAGGATTTTGGCAGATTTAAATAATTCCTTTGACCCGCTTGTGAAAAACTCAGCTGCCTCGGTGGGATTCGGACCCACGCCAGCAAGGGGAAGGCTTAAGTACAGCGGACGCCTTAAGCTAACTTAGCTACGAGACCCCACCGGTAGACGTGATTTTAATAACACTTGGGTCTCTTTACAGGCCCAGCCTACTGCAACGTATGGAATCCATCAATTCTGATACAGTATTCTGACTGCCCGGGCAGGCTTTCAGTTCAGTTCGGTTCAGTTTTATTATGGGAAAGGTAGTTGACACCTTTCAGTTCCCATTTGATATCAATGACATCGCAGAAAAAAAAGCCCACACTTTAAAGACGTTGGACAAGTGATTACCAACCCGTCTCTCTATAGGGCATCGGAAGAAAAAATTATAAATGTTTTTTACTTAAATATAGTATATTCGATAACGCGTAAAGTGTGAATGTGATTAGGTTGTAGGAAAATTTGCTAATTTCTGATGTCGTGGTTGTACATATGGCTCTACTTGTCTCCACGCTCTCCAGGCTTGTATGGCAAATTCCGATTGTGGTCACACGCACATCCCAAAGACTTAGGTAAAGCACCCTTGGTAAAAATTTGCAAACGCCCGCTGAATAAGATACAAGCTTGGTATGGCATATTTTGCTACTTTTAAGCAATGTAACGATGGCTTCAGTCAGTGCGTGATCCATACTCCTAGATCTTCTTAGGCTCTACCTTTGGTAGCGATGTGTGGTCTAGAAAGTAAATTCTCCTGTACACGGAGTTGGTTCTGCTGATTCGCAGAACATCGTAGCATCGAATGGGAGAAGCCAGTTGTGCGACCATTTCTTTAGTCGATGCAAGTTTGCCTGTAGATGTGCTTCATCAGCATCGTTGTGGATGCCCTTCTAAAGCTTTTTATCGTCAGAAAACATGGCATTGTCACAGTCTAACCCGTTTATGCAGTCATTAATGTGTATAAGGAAGAGGATAGGCCAAAATACAGAGTCCTGAGGAACCCTAATCTGAACTGTTACCTCCGCCAATTATTGATAGCCAAGATGGACAATCTGAGATCGCCCAATCAAGAAGTTTTCGATCCACTTGAAAAGCTTGCCCGTTACTCCAATACGGTTGATTTTGTGTAGGAGACGCTGGTGAGGCACGACATTAAAGGTTATCTTGAAGTCTGTAGACTGCGTGCACCAAATTTCCTTCATCGACCGCTCGGGTCCATCGATCCAAACAGTAGAGCAAGTTGGTTAAACAGGACCTTCCTCTACGGAATCCGTGCCGCGTGTCAGAGAGGAGATTATGCTGCACCAAAAAGTGCATCAGTTAACGTTTTATGTTTCACTCCATAATCTTACAACATATACAGATGAGTCTTACCAGCCTTTCGTTATTTGCGGAAACCAGGCTGCCACTTTTATGTATCGGGGAAATCCACGAAGTCTTCCAATCGGATGGCAAACGGTCTGCAGCGAGGGAGGCTCAGAAGAGTAGACACAGGGGTTCTGCCGACTCTGCAGCCAACTCCTTCAACAACCTTGCCAGTATTATATCAGGACCTGGTGAATTCGTTTCTTTCAGCTTCAATATTTCCTGCAGAACAGTAGGTTCTTTGAGGACCACTGAGTCAATTCTCGGGATCTCATCCGCAATATAGTTCACAGTGATTAGATCGGATTCTCTCGTAAAAAACGACTGAAAGAACTAAGATAGATTATCAACCTTTTCCTCGTCCTTGCGAAGCTCAACACCTTCATCTCTTTTTTACAAAAACATGGGGTCTTAATTTCGAGTGCACTGCCTAATGTAGCTGTAAAATAGCTCTGTGTTTTCTGCTGCACAGTTTATGAAGTTTCGCTTGAAACCTTGGTATGCTTTATAAACAAGACCTTTTACCCTATTTCTCTGCGTCTTGTACTTCGTCAGCGATTCGACAGTATTTTCCCTTAGATAAGTTTGCCACAGCTTTCGCTTGCGGTTTACTTCACTCTTAAGTGTGGCGTTAGCCACTGGGGCATTTTGGTGACATTTGTCGAATAAGGAGACTAGTTGGTGATAAGTCCGTGTTATAAATTAAATTTAAATTTAAATTTGCGCAAATATAGTATATCCACAAGAAAAAGACGTAACAGAGGAATTTTCATTCTATGTTCGAGGCGGAAAGCCTTGGATATCGTTTTGTTATTATATAGTGACTTTATAGGTTGGATATTTTCGTACTAATACAGTAGTAGATGAATTCAGAAGAGAGATCTTTATCAAGTATGTTCGAAATATAATGCATTCAACGAATAAGTTTAGTAGAGTTACTCAGTCTTTACAGAAGTTGCTAGTCTCGGTTCGCAAACAGCAGAGACGAGGGGTAGCCGACTCGATGAAATTCCGTGTACTGCAAAAACCCGATGAAACGCTGTGAGGACGAAAATATCGGTGATAAGAATCCAGTTCCTGGTAACGGAAAGCTAATAGACCTGAGAGTAGACGAACATTCTTGAATAATATATATTCCTCAGAGGTAAGAAATTTGAACCTTAATTCAAAACACGCGAATACCGTTTTTGGAATATAACTAAAGGGCACTGTTTATTGAGTAGAGGCTTTTAGCAGAATTTTATAATTCGTTTAACCCACATGTGAAATACTAGGAAGCCTCGATGAGATGCGAACCCACACCAGCAAGGATAAGGCTTTAGTACAGCCAACGCTCTAGCCAACAGAACTACGAGGCCCCACCGGGAGCCATGAGTTAAATCACACTTGGGTAAAGTTACCTACCCTGCCTCCTCCAACCTATGAAAAGACCACTTCAGATACAAAAGTTCACTGCCCAAGGTGGATTACAAAACAATCAATCTAGATTTCACCAGATGACTACCAGGCACAATTAATTAAGAGGAGGATTTTGACAGATTTGAATAATTCAATTGGCCTACTTGAGAAAAACTGGGCAGGCTCGGTGGGATTCAAAACAAACCCAGCAATGTGAAGGCTTTAGTAAAGCCGAATTTCTAGCCAAATGATCTACGAGGCCCCACCGGGAGCAGCGAGTTTATACCACTTGGGTCAAATTACCCGCCCAGCCTACTCCAACGTATGGAATCCACTTAGTCTCATAAAGTATAATAACTGCCAAGTCAGCTTTACTAAGCAATCAATCTAGAATCCACCAGATGACTAAAGGGTAAAAAAATAATAAAAAGAGACATTTTTAAGATTTGAAGGATTATTTTGAATCACATAGGAAAGATTCGGTGGCCTCCGTGGGATTCGAACCCACGCCAGAAAGGGCTAGGCTACGGTAGACTCAACGCTCAAACCAACTGAGCTACGAGGCCCCACTGGTAGATTGATTTTAATCGCACTTGTGTAAAGTTACCTTCCCAGCCTACCGCAACGTATTGAATCAACCACATCTGATAAAGTTTACTGACTGTCCAAGCTGGAGATTCTACGCAATCAATCTAGAATCCACCAGGTGACTAAAAGTCACAATTAATAAGTAAAGGATTTTGGCAGATAAAAATAATAATTTTGACACACTTTGAAAAAACTCAGCGCTTCGGTGGGATTTCAACCCTGGAAAGAAATAGAAAGGCTTAAGTACAGCCAACTGAGCTACAAAGCTCAACCGGGAGCCATGAGTTAAGTCATATATGAATTAATTTACCTAACCAGCCTATCAAAACGTTTGGAATCAACCGCTTCTGATATACTTTACTGACAGCCCAAGCTTCATTTCTTAAGCAATCAATCAAGAATCCACCAGGTTACTTAACGTCAAAATTAATAAGTAAAGGATTTTGGAAGATTTGAATAATTATTTTAAATTAAATCGGTGGTACAGAAATGGAAAGGCTTTAGTACATTCGACGCTCTAGCCAACTGAACTACGAGGGTCTACCGGTAACTGTGAGCTTAATCATACTATGTCGAGAAAACTACCCAGCCTACCGCATTGTATTAAATCCAGCAATTCTCATACAGTATGCTGACTTCCCAAGATGTTTTTAAGGCAAGCAATCTAGAATCCAACAAGTGACTAAAAGGCACAATTAAAATCTAGAGGATTTTGGCAGATTTGAATAATTATTTTGACCTTCTTGTGAAAAAAGGGGCTTTTCGGTGGATACAAACCATGACAGAAATGGGTAGGCTTCTGTTCAGCCAACGATCTAGCCAAGGACCCTCCAGGAGCCGTGAGTTTAATCACACTTGAGTCAAGTTACACGCCCAGTCTACTGCAACGTATGGAATCAACCATTTCTGATACAGCAAGCTGACTGCCCAAGCAGGCTTTCCTAAGCAATAAATCTACACTCCACCAGATGACTACCAGGCACAATTAATAAGTAGAGGATTTTGGCAGATTTAAATAATTCCTTTGACCCACTTGTGAAAAACTCAGCTGCCTCGGTGGGATTCGGACCCACGCCAGCAAGGGGAAGGCTTTAGTACAGCGGACGCCTTAAGCTAACTGAGCTACGAGGCCCCACCGGTAGCCATGATTTTAATCACACTTGGGTCACTTTACAGGCCCAGCCTACTGCAACGTATGGAATCCACCAATTCTGATACAGTATTCTGACTGCCCGGGCAGGCTTTCAGTTCAGTTCGGTTCAGTTTTAATTATGGGAAAGGTAGTTGACACCTTTGAGTTCCCATTTGATATCAATGACATTGCAGATTAAAAAAGGCCGACACTTTAAAGACGTTGGACAAGTGATTACCACCCCGTCTCTCTATAGGGCATCGGAAGAAAAAATAATAAAAAAATATTACTTAAATATAGTATATTCGATAACGCGTAAAGTGTGAATGTGATTAGGTTATAGGAAAATTTGCTAGTTTCTGATGTCGTGGTTGTACATATGGCTCTACTGGTCTCCACGCTCTCCAGGCTTGTATGGCAAATTCCGATTGTGGTCACACGCACATCCCAAAGACTTAGGTAAAGCACCCTTGGTAAAAATTTGCAAACGCCCGCTGAATAAGATACAAGCTTGGCATGGCAGATTTTGCTACTTTTAAGCAATGTAACGATGGCTTCAGTCAGTGCGTGATCCATACTCCTAGATCTTTCTTAGGCTCTACCTTTGGTAGCGATGTGTGGTCTAGATAGTAAATTCTCCTGTACACGGAGTTGGTTCTGCTGATTCGCAGAACATCGTAGCATCGAATGGGAGGAGCCAGTTGTGCGACCATTCCTCTAGTCGATGCAAGTTCGCCTGTAGATGTGCTTCATCAGCATCGTTGTGGATGCCCTTCTAAAGCTTTTTATCGTCAGAAAACATGGCATTGTCACAGTCTCACCCATTTATGCAGTCATTAATGTGTATAAGGAAGAGGATAGGCCGAAATACAGAGTCCTGAGGAACCCCACTCTCAACTGCCACCTCCGCCAATTATTGATAGCCAAGATGGACAATCTGAGATCGCCCAATCAAGAAGTTTTCGATCCACTTGAAAAGCTTGCCCGTTACTTTAATACGGTTGATTTTGTGTAGGAGACGCTGGTGAGGCACGACATTAAAGGTCATCTTGAAGTCTGTAGACTGCGTGCACCAAATTTCCTTCATCGACCGCTCGGGTCCATCGATCCAATCAGTAGAGCAAATTGGTTAAACAGGACCTTCCTCTACGGAATCCGTGCTGCGCGACAGAGAGGAGTTGATGCTGCACCAAAAAGTGCATCAGTTAACGTTTTATGTTTCACTTCATAATCTTGCAACATATACAGATGAGACTTACCGGCCTGTAGTTATTTGCGGAAACCCGGCTGCCACTTTTATGTATCGGGGAAATCCACGAAGTCTTCCAATCGGATGGCAAACGGTCTGCAGCGAGGGAGGCTCAGAAGAGTAGACACAGGGGTTCTGCCAACTCTGCAGCCAACTCCTTCAACAACCTTGCCAGTATTATATCAGGACCTGGTGAATTCGTTTCTTTCAGCTTCAATATTTCCTGCAGAACAGTAGGTTCTTTGAGGACCACTGAGTCAATTGTCGGGATCTCATCCGCAATATAGTTCTCAGTGATTAGATCGGATTCTCTCGTAAAAAACGACTGAAAGAACTAAGATAGATTATCAACCTTTTCCTCGTCCTTGCGAAGCTCAACACCTTCATCTCTTTTTACAAAAGGGATGGGGTCTTAATTTCGAGTGCACTGCCTAATGTAGTTGTAAAATAGCTCTGTGTTTTCTGCTGCACAGTTTATCAAGTTACGCTCGAAACCTTGGTGGGCTTTATAAACAAGGCCTTTTACCCTTTTTCTCTGCGTCTTGTACTTCGTCAGCGATTCGACAGTATTTTCCCTTAGATAAGTTTGCCACAGCTTTCGCTTGCGGTTTACTTCACTCTTAAGTGTGGCGTTAGCCACTGGGGCATGTTGGTGACATTTTTTCGAATAAGGAGACTAGTTGGTGATAAGTCCGTGTAATACGGCCTTAAATTTCAACCAGTCCTCGAGAACACACCGCTTAAATGTTTCATTCCAATCTAAACGGTGCACCTCAATTTTCATTTGGGTAAAGGCTCCACGCCAAAGGTTGCGTTTGACTGTGGTGCTTCGATCGGAGACAGAGAAGAGTGAATATTCCCACTATGGGACTACGTGATCACTTTTGCCTAGTGGGGCTAGACAGTTCAAAACAGCTGCGCTGTCTGGCACTTTCATCAATACAAGTTCCAGGCAATTTGCTTGTTGCCCCTTGCCGTTCGCCTTACTTGAGTGGTTCTGCAGGCTCTGCATCACTACTATAGACTGTTATCTTAGGCAATCACTCCTCTGCAACGAGAGACTGCTGTGTAAAATTCTTCATAATCCTGCTTTCTTCCTCCAGTTGATTTAACTTTGAGGCTATTGCTTGAAAACCACTGCAATAGTTTTCCCCGTACGTCGGCCGTAACCAATTTATAAAGCTTTAAGAACGCTCCGCTGACCGTGCGGTGGGGCACAGTAGGGCGAGTGTAGGTCTTATAGGCGTGGGGTCGCCGGCTCGATCCCGTCCTCCACAGCATTTTTCACTTCAGCCTTCACCATTTTGCGCACGAAAAAAGACGTAAGAGAGGAATTTTCATTCTATGTTCGAGGCAAAGAGCCTTGGATATCGGTTTGTTATTTTATACTGACTTTATAGGTTGGATATGTTCGCCAAAAATACAGTAGTAGATGAATTCAGAAGAGAGATCTTTATCAAGTATGTTCGAAATATGATGCATTCAACGAATATGTTTAGAAGAGTAACTCAGTCTTTACAGAAGTTGCTGGTCTCGGTTCGCAAACAGCAGAGACAAGGGATAGCCGACTCGATGAAAGTCCGTGTTCTGCAAAAATCCCGATGAAACGCTGTGAGGACGAAAATATCGGTGATAAGAATCCAGTTCCTGGTAACGGAAAGCAAATAGACCTGAGAGTAGACGAACATTCTTGAATAATATATATTCCTCAGAGGTAAGAAATTTGAACCTTTAATTCAAAACACGCGAGTACCGTTTTTGGAATATAACTAAAAGGCACAATTATTGAGAAGAGGCTTTTAGCAGATTTTTATAATTCGTTTAACCCACATGTGAAATACTAGGAAGCCTCGATGAGATGCGAACCCACACCAGCAAGGATAAGGCTTTAGTACAGCCAACGCTCTAGCCAACAGAACTACGAGGCCCCACCGGGAGCCATGAGTTAAATCACACTTGGGTAAAGTTACCTACCCTGCCTCCTCCAACCTATGAAAAAGACCACTTCAGATACAAAAGTTCACTGCCCAAGGTGGATTACAAAACAATCAATCTAGATTTCACCAGATGACTACCAGGCACAATTAATTAGTGGAGGATTTTGACAGATTTGAATAATTCAATTGGCCTACTTGAGAAAAACTGGGCAGGCTCGGTGGGATTCAAAACAAACCCAGCAATGTGAAGGCTTTAGTAAAGCCGAATTTCTAGCCAAATGATCTACGAGGCCCCACCGGGAGCAGCGAGTTTATACCACTTGGGTCAAATTACCCGCCCAGCCTACTCCAACGTATGGAATCCACTTAGTCGCATAAAGTATAATAACTGCCAAGTCAGCTTTACTAAGCAATCAATCTAGAATCCACCAGATGACTTAAAGGGTAAAAAAATAATAAAAAGAGACATTTTTAAGATTTGAAGGATTATTTTGAATCACATAGGAAAGATTCGGTGGCCTCCGTGGGATTCAAACCCACGCCAGAAAGGGCTAGGCTACGGTAGACTCAACGCTCAAACCAACTGAGCTACGAGGCCCCACTGGTAGCCTTGATTTTTAATCGCACTTGTGTAAAGTTACCTTCCCAGCCTACCGCAACGTATTGAATCAACCACATCTGATAAAGTTTACTGACTGTCCAAGCTGGAGATTCTACGCAATCAATCTAGAATCCACCAGGTGACTAAAAGTCACAATTAATAAGTAAAGGATTTTGGCAGATAAAAATAATAATTTTGACACACTTTGAAAAAACTCAGCGCTTCGGTGGGATTTCAACCCTGGAAAGCAAATAGAAAGGCTTAAGTACAGCCAACTGAGCTACAAAGCTCAACCGGGAGCCATGAGTTAAGTCATATATGAATTAATTTACCTAACCAGCCTATCAAAACGTTTGGAATCAACCGCTTCTGATATACTTTACTGACAGCCCAAGCTTCATTTCTTAAGCCATCAATCAAGAATCCACCAGGTTACTTAACGTCAAAATTAATAAGTAAAGGATTTTGGAAGATTTGAATAATTATTTTAAATTACATCGGTGGGACAGAAATGGAAAGGCTTTAGTACATTCGACGCTCTAGCCAACTGAACTACGAGGGTCCACCGGTAACTGTGAGCTTAATCATACTATGTCGAGAAAACTACCCAGCCTACCGCAACTTATGGAATCCACCGATTCTCATGCAGTATGCTGACTACCCAAGATGGTTTTTTAAGGCAAGCAATCTAGAATCCACCAAGTGACTAAAAGGCACAATTAAAAAGTAGAGGATTTTGGCAGATTTGAATAATTATTTTGACCTTCTTGTGAAAAAAGGGGCTTCTCGGTGGGATACAAACCCATGACAGAAATGGGTAGGCTTCTGTTCAGCCAACGATCTAGCCAAGGACCCTCCAGGAGCCGTGAGTTTAATCACACTTGAGTCAAGTTACACGCCCAGTCTACTGCAACGTATGGAATCAACCAATTCTGATACAGCAAGCTGACTGCCCAAGCAGGCTTTCCTAAGCAATAAATCTACACTCCACCAGATGACTACCAGGCACAATTAATAAGTAGAGGATTTTGGCAGATTTAAATAATTCCTTTGACCCACTTGTGAAAAACTCAGCTGCCTCGGTGGGATTCGGACCCACGCCAGCAAGGGGAAGGCTTTAGTACAGCGGACGCCTTAAGCTAACTGAGCTACGAGGCCCCACCGGTAGCCATGATTTTAATCACACTTGGGTCACTTTACAGGCCCAGCCTACTGCAACGTATGGAATCCACCAATTCTGATACAGTATTCTGACTGCCCGGGCAGGCTTTCAGTTCAGTTCGGTTCAGTTTTATTATGGGAAAGGTAGTTGACACCTTTGAGTTCCCATTTGATATCAATGACATTGCAGATTAAAAAAGGCCGACACTTTTAAGACGTTGGACAAGTGATTACCACCCCGACTCTCTATAGGGCATCGGAAGAAAAATTAATAAAAATTTTTTTACTTAAATATAGTATATTCGATAACGCGTAAAGTGTGAATGTGATTAGGTTATAGGAAAATTTGCTAGTTTCTGATGTCGTGGTTGTACATATGGCTCTACTGGTCTCCACGCTCTCCAGGCTTGTATGGCAAATTCCGATTGTGGTCACACGCACATCCCAAAGACTTAGGTAAAGCACCCTTGGTAAAAATTTGCAAACGCCCGCTGAATAAGATACAAGCTTGGCATGGCAGATTTTGCTACTTTTAAGCAATGTAACGATGGCTTCAGTCAGTGCGTGATCCATACTCCTAGATCTTTCTTAGGCTCTACCTTTGGTAGCGATGTGTGGTCTAGATAGTAAATTCTCCTGTACACGGAGTTGGTTCTGCTGATTCGCAGAACATCGTAGCATCGAATGGGAGGAGCCAGTTGTGCGACCATTCCTCTAGTCGATGCAAGTTCGCCTGTAGATGTGCTTCATCAGCATCGTTGTGGATGCCCTTCCAAAGCTTTTTATCGTCAGAAAACATGGCAGTGTCACAGTCTAACCCATTTATGCAGTCATTAATGTGTATAAGGAAGAGGATAGGCCGAAATACAGAGTCCTGAGGAACCCCACTCTCAACTGCCACCTCCGCCAATTATTGATAGCCAAGATGGACAATCTGAGATCGCCCAATCAAGAAGTTTTCGATCCACTTGAAAAGCTTGCCCGTTACTTTAATACGGTTGATTTTGTGTAGGAGACGCTGGTGAGGCACGACATTAAAGGTCATCTTGAAGTCTGTAGACTGCGTGCACCAAATGTCCTTCATTAACCGCTCGGGTCCATCGATCCAACCAGTAGAGCAAATTGGTTAAACAGGACCTTCCTCTACGGAATCAATGCTGCGCGTCAGAGTGGAGATTATGCTGCACCAAAAAGTGCATCAGTTAACGTTTTCTGTTTCACTCCATAATCTTCCAACATATACAGATGAGACTTACCGGCCTGTAGTTATTTACGGAAACACGGCTGCCACTTTTATGTCTCGGGGAATTCCACGAAGTCTTCCAATCGGATGGCAAACGGTCTGCAGCGAGGGAGGCTCAGAAGAGTAGACACAGGGGTTCTGCCAACTCTGCAGCCAACTCCTTCAACAACCTTGCCAGTATTATATCAGGACCTGGTGAATTCGTTTCTTTCAGCTTCAATATTTCCTGCAGAACAGTAGGTTCTTTGAGGACCACTGAGTCAATTGTCAGGATCTCATCCGCAATATAGTTCTCAGTGATTAGATCGGATTCTCTCGTAAAAACGACTGAAAGAACTAAGATAGATTATCAACCTTTTCCTCGTCCTTGCGAAGCTCAACACCTTCATCTTTTTTTTACAAAAGAGATGGGGTCTTAATTTCGAGTGCACTGCCTAATGTAGTTGTAGAATAGCTTTGTGTTTTCTGCTGCACAGTTTATCAAGTTACGCTCGAAACCTTGGTGGGCTTTATAAACAAGGCCTTTTACCCTTTTTCTCTGCGTCTTGTACTTCGTCAGCGATTCGACAGTATTTTCCCTTAGATAAGTTTGCCACAGCTTTCGCTTGCGGTTTACTCCACTCTTAAGTGTGGCGTTAGCCACTGGGGCATGTTGGTGACATTTTTTCGAATAAGGAGACTAGTTGGTGATAAGTCCGTGTAATACGGCCTTAAATTTCAACTAGTCCTCGAGAATACACCGCTTGAATGTTTCATTCCAATCTAAACGGTGCACCTGATTTTCATTTGGGTAAAGGCTCCACGCCAAAGGTTGCGTTTGACTGTGGTGCTTCGATCGGAGACAGAGAAGAGTGAATATTCCCACTATGGGACTACGTGATCACTTTTGCCTAGTGGGGCTAGACAGTTCAAAACAGCTGCGCTGTCTGGCACTTTCATCAATACAAGTTCCAGGCAATTTGCTTGTTGCCCCTTGCCGTTCGCCTTACTTGAGTGGTTCTGCAGGCTCTGCATCACTACTATAGACTGTTATCTTAGGCAATCACTCCTCTGCAACGAGAGACTGCTGTGTAAAATTCTTCATAATCCTGCTTTCTTCCTCCAGTTGATTTAACTTTGAGGCTAGCGCTTGAAAACCGCCGCAATAGTTTTCCCCGTACGTCGGCCGTAACCAATTTATAAAGCTTTAAGAACGCTCCGCTGACCGTGCGGTGGGGCACAGTAGGGCGAGTGTAGGTCTTATAGGCGTGGGGTCGCCGGCTCGATCCCGTCCTCCACAGCATTTTTCACTTCAGCCTTCACCGCTTTGCGCAAACATAGTATATCCACAAGAAAAAGACGTAAGAGAGGAATTTTCATTCTATGTTCGAGGCGGAAAGCCTTGGATATTGTTTTGTTATTATAAAGTGACTTTATAGGTTGGATATTTTCGTCCTAATACAGTAGTAGATGAATTCAGAAGAGAGATCTTTATCAAGTATGTTCGAAATATGATGCATTCAACGAATAAGTTTAGCAGAGTAACTCAGTCTTTACAGAAGTTGCTGGTCTCGGTTAGCGAACAGCAGAGACAAGGGATAGCCGACTCGATGAAAGGTCGTGTTCTGCAAAAATTCCGATGAAACGCTGTGAGGACGAAAATATCGGTGATAAGAATCCAGTTCCTGGTAACGGAAAGCAAATAGACCTGAGAGTAGACGAACATTCTTGAATAATATATATTCCTCAGAGGT
>WEDG01003964.1:0-27079 GCA_017591395.1 Schistocephalus solidus | reverse complement strand
AGCTGTTGTAGGTCTACACACACTACGATTTGAGTTATTATACCCATTCGTGAAGTACATATTATTTTGGACAAATGGTTTACATACAGTCCAAATTGTTAATCGACAGCGGGCCTCTCTATGTCCTGAATCACAGGATGTCCTCCCCAACGAGGTATACTCTTTAGGTACCTTGGCATCACGCTGACATTGACGCTTCAATTCCCCCTTCATATTGATGCTCAGTTAACTAAAATTGATAAATTTCTTAATATATTCGCCGTGTATGTTCATACCACACACCACAATCACGAAATCTGGTGATATTTATATGCTTGTATTCTCCCTTTCATTTTCTAGGCTTCGTCTTTCATCTTTCTACCATTGCATAAAATGAATTTGCTGGGTTTACAACACGCCCTCTGAATGTTCTCGTCGGCTATGGTGTTTATTTTATTGTTTTACGGGATACAGTAATAGAACGCAACTTCACAACGGTTATAAAATTTACCCATCTAATTATTGACGATGTTGTCCACCCCCTCCACTCTGGCCTAATTGCCGTGAAGTCCACCCACCTCATGTGTTGAGGCTTCGAACATATCTCTTACAGTACATCGGCATGCCAGTCACAGTGAATGGTGCCCCTGCGTTTGCGGAAAAGTTTGAAAGATACGCTTAGAATAAAGCGTATTCCTCTCTCTGTCTTGCACTCGCCAAACAGTGAAGAGAGTCTTTGTTTTAAACCGTAAATTTCTCGAGTGACTGCCGTGTCCTTACGGAAAAATTTGACTTACTTCTGGCAATTTATACCATTATCAGTCGCTTCGTATAAAGAAATTGTTAGGTCAACCAATATTAAACCGTGGACATTCATGTTCACCGCTCTTATTAAGTGGCACTCTTGGCAGTGGAGTGAACAATATCAGTAGCCTGGGATCTCCCGTTTTCCTCCGTGGACTACTTTTATTTCATGTCTAGATTATTTGAAAATTTTTGGTATAAAACACAAACGGTTTGCTTTATTTTTTAGATGGCTAAATAAAAGGAATGAAATTTTCCCTGATATCATATGTTGATGGGTTGACTAGTTACTACTTATCGTAAAAAAAGACTTGTCAGGAGAAATCGCATATCATTTCCCTTACTCATGTGGCTTTAACTTTAAAGTCGCGGAAGCTAAAGGTTGGTGCACAACCAAAACTGTACCTCAAATTAGGCAATGGTTTCCCTCCTTTTATTAAGGGATGTCGTTATCACTCCTTCGGAACTAATGATGTATTTTGTTATGCTGGACAAATCCTTTCCATTGATTTCCCTAAGTTATTTAATGAAAATAACTTGTAAACATTCTGAATTTTAACAGCCGCATTGTTATTGCGGCGTTGATTTCCTTGCTAATGAAAAACAACAAAGAATGAAATTCCTGATTGCCGAAGGATGTTATGCCTCCTAGATCATTTGTCCAATATACCATATATAAAATGTCTGAAGCCTCAGCGCATGGAACAAGAAGACTTCGTGGTAATTAGGTCAGATTGCAATCGCTACACAGCAAAAATTCAATGAACGAAATCGTTGACCGTTGTGCGGTTTCGTTTTACTATTATTTTTATTTAAATAATAAAAGACACACCACCAATGCCATATAGCATTTTGAGCTGACGTTTTAATATCAATTAATAATTTTTAATATAAATTAAAAAATAGTCGGAGTGTAATAGAGAATAAGGAGCAGAATACAAGCAACATTAAAAGGCCAAAGGCGAAATTAAAGTTTATTGTTGGAAATTCAAAAATAAATATAATTAAGATGTTTGCGAAGCAGGATAAAAAAAACTATATATTTTTAACGAAGGATAAAAAATTAGATATCAAATGTACGCCAAGATTTGGAAACCCCTATCAAGAAAACGTCTAAGGAATCGTGACTGGGAGAGGTACGCAGTCGGAGAAACACTCTGGAATGATTTTGGATAGTTCACGAGAAAAATTATTTATGACAACCCTGTTTTGGCGTTGTGGAGACCATCCTTCAGAAACTGCAGTTGTCTGATTATTTGAAGAATGCCCAACAGCCATATATAAAGTAGACAAAAGTTTGCTCTCAGATTCCTGACAAAAAATGTTAGCTTCATCAACTGGCAACGATTTGAGGAGCAAGTATTTAAAAGAGTCGGATACAGGAATTGGTTTGTGAAATGTCCGTGGACATTTAAAATTGTTGAAAGGATAGATTTGTTCATTAAAATGGACGCATTAAAATGCAAGCTTTTGCCGTAATGTTATCTTAATGATGCAAAATATATAATTTATTCGTGAAACTTAAGCCCAAGTCCTTGATCGAGGGATATTCTATCATGATATTGTTTGCAAAACTCATTGAGAGCATACTCTTCGTGAGCTCATCATGACAACACTGTAAAAGTGGAAGATAATGAAGTGATCTTTTCTAACGAAACTAAGTAGAAGCATTGCTAGTAGTATCAGTATTATTAGTAATCACAATAGTAGTACAAGAAGTATTAGAAGTAGTAGTAGAAGTAGTAGAATTAGCATTTTTATTAGTTGTATTATCATTATTATTATAAGTAGTAGTATTTATAGTAGTATTAGTATTAGTGTAAGTGGAACCCGTGTTATAGTTATCTTCAGCATTTGCTGTACTAAAGCATCCCTTGCTGGCGTTGATCCGAACCCATTTGAGCCGACCGAGTTTTTCAAATGTTGGCCAAACGGATTTTGAAATTTTTGGTCAGTCAAACATTGAGGGAACAGTTCTTGCACTCGTCGCTGAACGATAACCGATCGATAAATGAACACAATCGTTCAGCTATGTTCCTTGGTGAATTCGCAATACGTTCGCCCGTCTTCCAAGCAATGTTTAGTGCTAAAAATTAGAAAGAGCAGGTTGTTTAGAGGAGCAGCTATAAGAAGTACACAAGGACTGAATGAATTTCTGGCCTCGAAGCATCCCCTTATACAACAATCGTCCTCTCCTACTATCCGTGGCTTCAATGTTAGCCGGACACTATCCCATAAGTTCGTAACTTAAGTGACTACTTGGATGTAATGTGCCTCACAGCGGCCTTCGCAGATATATATGATCTAGACTTTGACGGTTACCTTCGGAGCCCGATGTTAAAGCTACTATTCATACATCCTCTCACCTTTTCAACAAGATTGCGCGATAAATAATAGGCAAAATTTATAGACCTTTTTCTCATGCAGATGCAATAAAGGCATCGGCGAAGTGTCATGTCTACCGCCACTTGTTATAAGTGACCATGTTGTACTGCGATGATTTTATTCGCTATTTGTAATGCCCAAAAGACTCATAACAGTCAAATGGAAAAGTTGGCGAGGCTATTTCGTTGGAATGATGGCCGAACCAACGTTAGCTCTGTGGGAGACTTTATTCTTTGGAAACATTATCGAGGACTCTGAACATTTTGAGGCATATTTCACAGCCTCATTGGAAATCACTGTCCGATTTCGAGAAAGAGTTTGACCAACAGGCCGCGATGGCAAACGGAGGCCTTAAAGATGGACGTTAACAAAATGCGGAGATTGTGGAAAAAACGTTAGCAGTCGAGACCCCTGCATCTCTAAATGCCTACAAAACACAGAAAATGTTTGTCCAGAGCAAGACGTGATTTCGATATGGACCTGCTGAACTGTGCCACCGTGAACCCGAAACTGTTATACGGTCACCCAAGGCAGATAACTCGGAACAAGAATCCTATCTACAACAAAAATGGTCAAAGTACTGGCTCTTTTCATTCAATGAGGGCAAGTGGAACATCATACTGAGTCAGGAAGAGCAATTCTTCGCACTACGGTTTACCGACAAAATGGCATACCATTGAATGTATTCGATGTGCAAAAAGATCATGAAGTCCGGATAACTTCCTCACTTAAACCCACTCTGCATCGATCAAAGTTGGCCTAGTCAGCGATAATGGTTCTGCACCGCGTCAAACGATCATTTTCAGCCTTCGATGGTGACTGCTTCACCTTAGTCTTCTGAACCTTCGTGCGGCCGCAGGTGGTTTTCACTTTTCCAAGCTTGGAGATCTTTGGTGACTTAGGAAATCAAGAACATAGATAAGGATAAAAGGCGATGCACCAATCTTGTCCTTTGACAGGGCTCACTGTCTAATGAAACACGGTTGACTAATCTCAATCTCTTTTCCTTGCGCTATAGACAGTTTTTCGAGACCTGATAATAAAATTCCGCATATTACATGATCAGGACTGCTGCTTTGTATCAGGCGAGTTTACAAAACATTGAACTTGATAGTTCATCCTCTCAAATTACGTGTGACGGGAACTAGTCTGGGTACGCGGAAGTACTTTTTCTCCAAATGAGTGGCCTAAGCTTGAAATAATCTTCCTCTGGATGCCGTTATGTCGAATACCCTAGAAGTCTTTCAGCGAACGTTATATTAATATAGCATTGCTTGCTACAGTACGAACTAAAAGCTGCAGATTTGACGCTCGAAAACAAATCACTTTTGATAAGTACAACGGCATTGTATAGCCTAGTTTAAGGTGTTCTTGGCAAACAAACAAACGGTAAACGAAGAAATGTATTGATTATGAAATGGTTGTTAACTTGATTTCGGTCTTTTCTATGCTGGCGGCTTCGAAAATTGGTGCTCCATTCTCACAGCAGTCCGTAATGCCGGGGAATTTCGCATATTATGCATTCAGGACTGCTGTCTTGTATCAGACGTTTGCCTCAAATTAGCAACAACAACGAACTTGAGAGGTCATCCTCTAAAATTACGTGTGACTGGGGCTAAGCTGGACAATTGCATGTTCTTATTTTCAAAACGTGTGGGTAAAGCTTTGAGTAATCCTCCTCTGAATGCTGTTATGTCGAAAACCCTAGAGGTTTTTGAGCGAAAGTTGGATCGATATAGCAGTGCGTGCTACGGTACGAAGTGAAAGCTTCAAAAGAGAGCCCGCAAAAAAATCACATTTAGAGTACTACTTAATACTGCATAGTAATATGTATTTATATTTATTTGTATCCCTATTTGTATATATCTCAATACTTCCCACGCGAAGGTCCCCGTGATCTTCCCGGCTTGATTGTTTGCACATGGTTTTGAAATCATGAGTGATAGTATAAATTAAACCTGGAAGCCATAGTCCACGCTGTGTCTTAACTTTCTCCCTTTGTTCAGCCCGCAGCGGACCGTGGATGATCTGGTTGGATACTTCTGTTTTTGAAACCTGTCAGCGAACTCAGCAATCAACAAGAGAGTATCATGCCGAACCTTCCGCACTTTGGACCTGTTTCAGGTGGCCCCCACGATGCCACACACCACACAATGTCAATTGGCCTCGCAACAAACCAAGATACTCTTTATTGATACCACAACACGCAGGTACAAATAGCGAATTTTAAAGGTTACTCAACTACATCTCCCTCAAATATACTGATACTGCTTATCAGCAAACGCTGTTGATCGATGAATTTTGTCACATAAGATCATGAATTTAATATGTTTTTTTAACTATACAGACGTCAAAACATTACTTTCGTGGAATAAAATTGATCGTGGCAAAGTCGCCAAATATGTATGGAATTTAGTGTGTTACTACATTGTTGTGCCTTCCGATTTAACTGTACATTATCATTGCGTGAATTTTACTCGAGGTCACTAGAGTGTATAACGTAATCTTTTGGAAGACAGGCATCCCAATAAGTATAATTAGAAGCAAAAAGGTCTTTGGGAAACAATAAGAAAATTTATTAAGTACAATTTCGACGCTGGTTCCCCAGGTCATCGTCAGACTTTTGCTGAAAGTACAAAACACTGTTAAAATATAAAACGTTCCGGAAAAGTTGATATTGCTGAATCAATTATGCCTTTAGTTGTCATTGCGGGTGACGTGTCATCTGGATTGGCTTCCGTCCTTTCAAATTTTAGTGAGATTATTGTACATGACATCCAGTTCAATTCGCCGATCAAATCATGAGTCATCAAATGGAATAGTCTCTATTCAATGGGCAGAGGCCAAAAAACCAAATGTCTGCCCAGTTTCTAGTGTAGGCAAGGCAACTTGAGACAGGTGGTCTCGTCACTCTACCACCAAATGATGTTCGTGTAAGCATGTAGAGACCGCTTTTCCTGTTTGCCCGCAATACACAGAATTGCAACTCTGACACGCAATCTAGACTAGAAAATGCGTTCTGTTATACGGTTATCTTTCTGTTCAAAAAACGCCAAAATCAACAACAAATCTTAATCTCAGCTGATCACGCAATATGCACCGTACCTTGGCCACCATTCCCTGTGGCGCACCATGCACACCATTCACCATGTACAGCGTCGAAAGATACGGTTGCTATATCATGTTTAAAGAAAAAAGTATTATTATCAATTAACTAATGCAGATAACTTCACATGGAACGCCAATTTGGAATCAATCATATCTGCAGTGAAGGCGCTCACAAATACAAAATGCAAATAATATTTACACACTGCAAGAAAACGCCCGTTGATTTGAAAAACAGGAACGCAAAGAAAAAAGTGGTGTAAGGTAGCAACTATGGCCCAGTACTAGACATACCCAATTTTGAATTGCAGCACTGATTTTTAATTTACTGCATTGGGGTGCATGCAGTCGACTGCCGTCTTGGATAACCACTTATAGCGGAGCAAACTCCATGTCCTAAAACTGAACCTCGTCTTTTCCAGCTCCATCGTCTAAAAAAGTCTAATTTCGGTAGGCTCAATTTTCGTCATTCGCGGTACACAAGGAAGTCGCCTTAGAAATCCATGATAAGCAAACTATATAGGGCGCAGGACTAAAACAGACCGCTTTAAATAAAAAGAACCTTCAAAAAGGTAAATCTGACACCAATAAGGAAAAACATTGATGGACAATCGTCTTCGTGACGAATTACCTGGCATCTCCTTCGCTTACCGGATGAACGTTTAACTTCTCCGTCAACGAAAGATGTACTTCCAGTCGCATGTGTCCACCTCTACCAAATACGATCTTCTTTTCACCGAAGACTGCGCTCTGAACGCCACGTTCAATGTCCCGAGTCTTCTGAAATATCTTTTGCTGTACATCGGCATACCAGCGTTCTGTACTACCGTTTCAAGCAGGCTATCTTAAGTGTAAATAGACAAAAATGTACAATCCGAGATTGGAATTTTCTCCGTATTAAACGTCCCGTTTTAACCTTTGACTCTGTTAATTTGTCTTATTATCACTGTAAATGGAGTCACCGTTTACGTCAAAAATTTAAAGTGATAAGTTTGCAAACTGCATTGTGTTTAAACCGTTCGCAGTCACGGTATGATCAAAAACAAATATGTAAAATAGCTATCAAACATCTGAAAGCAACATCATTACCTGTGTTCAAATATGCGTGTTCTCCCGACAATGAAAGATCAACAAAGGCACATATTTGCAGGAGCTTGTGTAACGATGAGCTATCATCCCACCATGTGCGACTTTGTCGAACGCCAAAAACGTTTGTCGTTTCCTGATCTGGCTGGCATGTCGGCCTAGGACACCCACCGCATGACATTTTTTCAGTAGCAGACAAATCCAGCCCGGCAGTATTCAATGAGCTAAAGTTAGTCCCTCTATGGTTTCGAAGGACTAGAGCCATTCTGTAAGACCAAGCAAACCAATTTTATGGGTTTTTATATAAATCTGCAAAGGAAAGTTAGATCTTTCTATCTATAAAAGTATACACTCAGTGAATGTAAGAGTCCCTGTTACAACATCTGACAGAATGTTATGTGCATAGATCACCATTTTACTTATGGCACTCCACGTTAGATATAAAAATGGGGAGAGGCAACAATTGTCTTACTAGTTGTTATATAATTACACATATTGAATATATTTCTCTGATAATGGAAGTTCATGACATGACGCAGGGTACTTTGAAGAGATTCAAAGTAAATACCAATTATTTGACCAGGATGAGATAACAGTGTGTACGCGAACGGAATTTTCATGTGGAGTTAAAGCAAAATAAAATTATCAAACTAAGAACTTTACCCCATTCTGCGCTCCTGAAACTTTTAAAGACGGGTTAAATAACCTGCGGTGAAGGGAGTCCCTGAAATGACCCTAACTGAAATCCCGATCAACAACAATAAAATTTTATCAGCGGCCAAGCGATACTCGCTCTCCAATATTGCACATGAACTTCGAGTTTCCACATCATCGACACAGGCGCTATCCTCAACAATGTTTGCATCCACGCCACGTGGCCTTTGACGTCAGAAATGCCCTGATCGATATGGACGTAGGTTCAATTTGTCTGTAAGTGCAAACGATGTGGCGTCTGGCAAAACATGCACTTCGCTATTATTGGTGACGTAGGTGGCACATTTCTACATGGTGCTTGAAAGTATAATCGTACAGAATCCAGGAACACATGGATAAAAGGCGTCTTAAGAGAGTTGGATGATGCAGGCAGGCAGTCAGTATAGTTGAAAACTTATGGGATGCTGTTGTGATAACAGTGAAACCAAATGTACATGGACAAGAAGATTATCGGTATACGGGGATGCTTCTAGGATAAAAATACACTCAGTCGTGTTTTACTTCTTAAAGCCGCTCCTCTAAAAAACCTGCATTTCGTGATCGTTTGGTAGTGAACATTGTGTGGAAGACCGGCCACGAACCCATTCTTAGCACGATTTTTTGAATTACATACCATTTTCCTGCTTTCTGCTGTCCACTTCCACACTCATTTCTAGAATAATTACATCTGGCATCGCATTGCATTACTGCACTAATTCTAAGCATACTTAATGTATTGAATTTCCATGGGCACCTCCACACCCGGTATGTCTGACTCCCGAACTTCCCACCTCCCCCCTCTCAAAAAGTCCTACGGTGGGGGCGACAGCAACCCCGTAGGCGGCCCAGTCTAACTCGGGTCGTTCTCCCACTAAAAAAAATCCGTGACCCATAGTGGAGTTCGGTAGCCGACAGGCATGTCCTAGCAGGCCTATTTAGGGACTGCACTGCTTACCTACTCGCGGAGGAAGGGACTAGAAAAGGTGCCCTAAACAAATGCTAGGTATCACGTCTTCTGCAACCGACCGAGGCTCGTAGATCACAAAATACGCGGCCGTTAAAATCAAACAAACATCAATACCTGTCCCCATCCCCCGCGCCATACCCTCCGGGCTGCTCGGGAGAGCCAGCTCACACCAGCAGCCTGGAATGTTCGTTCCCTTTTAGACAATCTGAGGAGTAACCGGCCGGAACGGAGGACGGTGCTAGTCGCTCAGGAACTGTCGTGTGACGAGGTGGATATTGCTGTTCTTAGCGAGACCCGATTATCTGAGCAGGGTCAACTGGAGGATGTGGGTGCCGGCTGCACATTCTTTTGGAGCGGCCGGCCAAAGGCAGAGTAACGCGACGCTGGTGTCGCCTTTGCCATCCGGAATGACATCGTGGGACGTCTGCCACGTCTGCCACTGGGTATCAATAATCGTTTGATTAGCCTCCACCTGCCTCTTCGAGGAGTTAAGTTCGCCACCATCATCAGCGCCTACGATCCACCACAATGACCAGCTCTGATGTGGCAAATGAAAAATTCTACGAGAACCTGCACGCCCTCCTGGCGACTGTGCCGAAGGTGGATAGGTTTATTGTCCCTGGCTACTTCAACCCCCGCGTTGGGACAAACTACGGCTTCCTTCCTCTGCGATCCTGTGCAGAACACCGTCTACAGCTGTTCACTGTTTTGATTTCAGCAACCAAATAACCCAGAAACTGGAGTACATGCATGCTCCAGATACTAATACCATTGTGGAGACACGATGGTGTCAACTGCGGAACGTCATCTAGTCAACCACCCTTGAAGTACTCGGATGCGCACGCCATCAGCACGAGGACTGGTATGACGATAATGACGCCGACATCAGCAACCTTCTCGCGGAGAAGAATCGACTACACAAAACCTACATGGACCTTCGGACTGACACCACAAAAGCAGCATTCTTCAGATGCCACCGCCTTGTACAACGGGAGACGCAGGATATCTGGATGGTCTGAAAGGTTGAGAACACTCCAAGTGTACGCGGACCGTAACTAATGGAAGAACTCCTTCGCTGCCACTAAGGCTGTCTACGAACCTCTCGTCGAAGGAGCCACCCTTCTCTCAGTGCCGACGGAACTACTCTACTCACTGAGAAGTCGCAAATCCTGAAGCGCTGGGAAGAACACTTCTGAAGCGTTCTTAACCAGCTCTTAATCATCTCCGACGCCACCATCGACCGACTGCATGTAGTGGAAACCAACGCTGGCCTCCATCTCCTGCGCTCTCTCTAAGAAACCATCAAGGCCGTGCAACAGCTCTCCAGCGGGAAAGCACCTGGATCAGACGCGATCCGTGCTGAGATCTACAAGCATGGTGGCCCCCAAACTGATGAACCAGATCACAGCCCTCTTCCAGGCGAAGTGGTCACAAGGACAGGTCCCTCAGGATTTAAAATAAACCACAATCGGTTATCTCCTAGGCTTTCCGATCCCCCTTTTCCCCGGGAATTTTTACGAAACTGGAAAGAACTACTAGTCTCTTGTTTGCTCTACATAAGTACGCAGTCTGAAGCGCTTCATGGGTAGCATAGCACCGCTTTAAATTAGATCGCAAATAAATTATGTCAATTCGCAGCTACATTGAATTGTACGAGGGGGTATTTGCAAAGAAGTGGATGTTGGGGGGGTAAAGGCCGACGGCCGTTGCAGTCCACATCGATGTGTGTTTATTCATTTACCTACTCATGTGGAGCAGGATACATTGGCCGAACAACGAAGCGTCTGGAGAAGAGAGTACACGAACGCGTGCCTGCCTGGCTGGGCATAGCTGAAAGTCGATAAATTTTGCCTTCAGTTCTCGCACATTTAAACGAGATGAACCACCTGTTTGACGCAAAAGAAGTCTTCCAAATTATCTACCGGGACCCGGCACCCTAGACCAACCGTCGTGTTCGACGATGTCCACTGTATGCTGTGCAGGAACGGTGACTCGTGCAGGATTATAGTGAGAGTAAACATGCGCTGCATCTATCTCACTCTCTGTTTCACTCCCCCACCTGGACCCTGTCTCAAGACAGAGTCAAGAAGGCCAGAGACGGGAGAGGGCGCAGGGCCACGCACTGCATTCCTACTCCAAACAAGAACAAAACAACAGAAAAAAGGGGCGGCTCGGATCCCAACTGAGTGAGAGTGCCATAAAGGCCACATTAAGAAGGAGCCATCGCTGCCTGTCTCTCAGTCCGCCAGGTGTCCATTGCACACAAATCAATGCACTAGGCCAACCACGCGGTCCGAGTTATCCTGTCAGTTGACAACCTTCAAAGCCACGGCTTTTAGCACACTGATATTTTCAAGCACGTCAGATTGTTTATAGTGAGGAAAATGCGCTGAGCCGTCGACCTCGCTCTCTCCCCCACCTCCACAGTCAGACCACCATCCGAAGTAGCAGTAGTAGTAGTAGTAGTAGTAGTAGTAGTAGTAGTAGTAGTAGTATTAGTAGTAGTAGTAGTAGTAGTAGTAGTAGTAGCAGTAGTAGTAGTAGTAGTAGTAGTAGTAGTAGTAGTAGCAGCAGCAGTAGTAGAAGTAGTAGTAGTGAGTAGTAGTAGTAGTAGTAGTAGTAGTAGTAGTAGTAGTAGTAGTAGTAGTAGTAGTAGTAGTAGTAGTAGTAGTAGTAGTAGTAGTAGAAGTAGTAGTAATAGTAATAGTAGTAGTAGTATTAGTAGTAGTAGTGGTAGTAATCTTAGTGTTAGAAACAGGTTCTGCTATTTCTGCCCACTGCCCTGGCACTCCAACGTATGCTAGAGTGACTCTGCTCACACTGGCAGTCTGGAAGATTTGTTCTCTTTTAGACAATCACACAGCATCCAGTCTGATATAAGGACGGTGTAATCACTCGGGAACTTGCGCGCCACAAATTTGAGATCGTTGCTACCGCGAGACACACGCATTAATTTGACCACGCAAAGACCGTGGCACGCTTACGCGTTGCCTTCACGCCAGTTCTGTCACTGCAAACTGTCACGGCAATATCAGGGTGACATGCTCACACAGAGACTATCTACCCGTCCACACGACAGTTTTACGAATTTTTCATTATAATAGCGCGTGGAAACCAAAAGTCGTGGATTGGAAGGCTTCTATCTGACGGGATAACTCATTCCGGCTCAGGATTTATGCATTCTCGAGTAAACCTCCTTATTACATCTATGGCACTCTCACGCCCGTGAGACCCAAGTTGTTCTCGTGATTGCCTAGCACATTTTTCAAGAACCAAGTCGATTGCAGCGCACGCACACACGAGGGTTCACTAAAACAGGTGATATGGAGGAGCCATCGCCATCTGACTCCCAGTCTACTGGTCAGCCACTCGTCAAAATACAACTCATACACTGGGCCAACGGCGTGGTCTGGTGTAAGCGTCAGATTGGCAGCCTTCCAAGCCATGGTTTCTGTGAAACCATGATAGATTCAGGTACGTGATGATGGTGAGGGTGTTGTATATGTTTTGGTGTAGGTCGTGTGCGCTGATATGGCTAAGCCTCCTGGCTATGGCCTCCAGGTTGTCATGGAGGCGCATGTGCCCTAATAGGCCCAGTTTGTGTGCAAATGTGCGGGAGCAGTGAGGGCAGTGGATGCGGGCGCGTCAACTGTATGTTGGAGCCCCAGGCACTGGTTCATCAGCCTCCGTGCGATGAATTCGCAGGTGACCGATCAGGCCGATGTGTGAGTTGAAGTTGCGGGCGCAGTGTGGGCAGGAGAAATCGGGAGAGGCTGTGGGATGTCCTTCGTGATATTGGGGGTGAGAGTGGTGATAAGAATGGCAGGAGTAAAGTGTGTGCATGGGGGCTGTCGGCATTGCGGTGAATTCCGCTGTCATGGATGCGCATGTGACCGAATAGGCCCATGCGATGAGTGAATGCATGAGGACAGGGAGGGCAGTGGAGGCGGCGATCTCTGCTGTGTGTTGGTGCTCCAGGCACTGGTTCACCCATTTCTGTAGGATGGATTCTCAAGTGACTGACCAAGCCGATGCGTGAGGTGAATGTGCGGTCGTAAGGATGACATTTTATGGGAGATTTCCTATTGCTGATAGTAGTGGTGGTGGCGGCAGCGGTGTTGAAGGTAACACGTGATGTGGATTGCGATGTGGTCTCTTGGATGGTGGGAATAACGGAATTGACGCCAGAGGTGAAGGTGGGGGAGTCCGAAGGAGGGTTGTAAGAATTTGACGTAAAAGTTGGAACTGTCGGATTGTTTGTGCATTGCGTCCGAAGATCTCCGACCAGGCCGATTCGCGCGTGGAAGGTGCGTTGCCATCGCGGGCATTTCGGAAGGGCCTGGGCATAGGTGGTGTTCATCGGGGATGCTGATGATATTTCTTGCCGCTCTTTTGGTTTTGGCGGCAGCTATCCTGTTGTCTTCGTAGATTGCTGCCGCTGTCTTCACTGTCCTTCTCCAAACCATTCGGTTCCGGGCGAGATCCTCCCAGGTCGCCGGGTTGATTTGTAGTGGCTTCTGGGAGGTCTTCAGTGTCCTTGTTGCGTCGTACTTGGCACTCTTGTCGACGAGAACCCGTGGCGACATCTCCATAGAAGAGTCATTTGGGTAATCGTTCGTCCTCTATCCTCACAAGGTGGCCACTCCAGCGTAGTTACAGTTGTTTCAGCTGAGCATAAGTGTTGAGAAGGCCTCTTCGTTCCAACACTTCCGTGTCCGGTATCCTGTCTTGCCATGTCAACTTTAGTATTCTGCGAAGGCAGCTGAGGTGGAAGTGGTTGAGCTTCCGCGTCTACTTTTGGTAGGTTGTCCACGTCTCCTCTCCATACAGCAGCTTCGACAATATAACAGCTTTGCAAATCTTGAGTTGGTTGCTGAGTTAGAGAACGTGTCGATTCTAGACCACGTTCTGCATGCGTCCAAAGTTTTGGCCTGCTTTGACCATCCGATGGGCGATCTCATCGTCGACTTTGGTGTTGCAGGAGAGATTGCTGCCCAGGTACATGAAGGTATCCACAGATTTAAGTTTGGTGCCATTGAAATTGATGTGAGCTGAGGTGTAGATGGTATTGGGTGGCGGCTGATGCATCAAACCCGTTTTACCAGTGTTGATGCGAAGTCCGAAGTTGTCACAGGCGGCAGCGAAGAGGTCCATGCTCGTTTTCACTTCCTCTTCTGTCGTTCCATGGAGTGCGCAGTCAGGATTTGCGTCTTCTCAGGGAGTAGCGTCCAGTCATCGGCACTGAGAAGAGGGGCGGTGCCTTTGACTGGAGGTCCGTAGACAGTCTTGGTGGCGGTGAAGATGTTCTTCCATTCGTTGCGGTCCGCGTACCCTTAGATTTACTTGCTAAGCGCGTCATCCAGGCATCCTGCATCTCCCGCAGCCGCTGCTGAACAAGGCGGTGACCGCGGTAGAATGCTGTCTTGTTTGCAGGGGAAGGGCGATCGACGTAGGCTTTGTGCAACTGGTTCGTCTCTACAAGCAGAGCGTTGATAACTGCGTCACTGTCATCAAACCAGTCTTGGTGCCGATGACATGCGCGGCCGAGGACATCCAGAGCGGTTATACAACGACGTGCAGGCCCTCCTAACGACTGTGCCGAAGGCGGATAAGGTGATTTTTCGCGATAGGCTCAATGTCTTGGTCCCATGGTATCTGCGCTCACCACATCAATTGTCCTCTCATACAGACCTGCAACCAACACCTTCCGTCTCCCGATGCGGGAGGAAATGACGCTGATACATTCTCGTTCGTTTCTCTGGCTTCTGCTAGACTACGTTCTAGTTTGGAGGCCTGGCCAGTAGGACATGCTCCTGCATAAAACAATGTGGGAGGTCGGGCGAATGTTGTACGGATCATCGCGTTGTCGACTTCAAGTGCAACCCCGCAGACGACCAAATGGTCTATTAACATCAGAAAATTTAAATGCTGTGTTAGATGATTCTTTTAAACGCTGATTTAAGTTTATCAACTGGATGAACTCCAAAGTGGATGGAATGCAAAGCCTGGAGGCCGATGCCAATGTCCGAGACCAGTGGGGGAAAGTGTGAGATAACACTCAGACCACCGTGATAAAAGCCCTCGGCCGCACACACCATCAGCACCAGTGCTAATTCGATGACAATGACGAATAAATTCGCATTTTCCTCTCCGCGAAACACATAACGAATGTGGTACGCACCAGCATTCACAGCAGCATCACAAATAAAGCCACATAGCTCCGATGCCAGCGGCTGGTAAAACAGAAGCTGAGGGGCATTCAGAACGTTTGGCTGACTCGCAGAGCTAAGGAAAGCCAGAGATAGGTCACTTGGGGTAAGATGAACAAGTGCTTTGCAGTCGTCACAGCAGTCTACGCTCAAAAAGCCGAGATGACTTCTCTCCTGACAGAGGTCCCAGATCCTGCCGCGCTGGGAGTTTCCTCAGCCACTTTTCGACAATAAGTTGAGAAACCATCAACCGACTTCCTGATATGGATACCACTGACCTTCGCTCCTTAAGCCAAGCAGAGCAATGCAACGACTGTTCAGTGAAAAGGCATCAGTAGAAAATGCAGTTCCAACCTAAATCTGCATGTACGACGGCTCAAAACGCATGAAGAACACTTACCTCCAGGTGTTGTGGTGACAAGCACACGTCCTCCAAGACTTCCTGGCTGCCACCATAATAAACAGCTAAAACATAAGAACACCGCCAACTATGTGGTCACTCTGGAGGTATCTGTCTTCTCAACACCACAGGGAAAGATCACCCATGTTCTACTCAATTGCCTGAGTGTGCATTGGGAGCAGAGACTGCTTTTAGACATGCTTTATGGATTCCGAAAACGGTATGAAACCACAGACATTATATTGGAGGCCAGCCAACTGCAGGAAAGATACCAGGAAATTAGGACTAAACTCTACCCCAACTTTGTCTATTCGAGTAAGAAGTTCAATACAGCGAATTTTAGTGGGCTTTGGCGAAGCATGCTGAAATGCGAATGATCCAAGAAATTTACTCAAGCAGTAAGACATCGTAACGACGAGATAGTGGTTCGCGTAGTGAACAACGGGACAGTCTCTAAAGCATTCACGTTGACCAGTAGGACGAATTAATGCCACGTGCTCTCTCTCTCTCTCTCTCTCTCTCTCTCTCTCTCTCTCTCTCTCTCTCTCTCTCTCTCTCTCTCTCTCTCTCTCTCTCTCTCTCAGCTTTTTCTTTGTTCTGTTTTCGGTTATTCTGATAAACGCGTAGCGTGAGAGGCGGTTGGGAAAGGACGTCAACTATTAACTGCCTGAGGGCTGTCTAGAATCTGTCTCCTGAAAGCACCTTCGGGAACATCAAAGCCAAGGAATGAATACGTAAATACGCAGAGGAATATTAACCTCTTCGTCTCCGGTTGCCCCAACTTAAGAATTACATCAGAATGGACAAGACAGTCATACTGCACCAACCAGCGCCACTTCACCGTCAATTGAAATTTTAGTTGAACTCATATTAGAGCAGAGCGAAGTTTTGCATACATTAAAAGTATAATTTTAATAAATTGATATGCGACGAGATCGCACGTTGGGACTCAAAACCGGTCAAGTCTTAGGCCGGCTGCAGCAGTACATCTGAAAATGTCACGAAATCCTCCGTAACACCAAGCTGAGGATGAAAACGTTTGCTTTCCTGAAAATGCTCTTGCACGGAGTGGGAACTTCGAATACTTATGCAGGCTGAGCACAAATGTTAAACTATTTTCACCTCAGCTACCTTCCAATAATATTACATTTGAACTGACAGGAAAGGATCCCAGGCACTGAGATTGTAGAAGGAAGCGGCGTACACCATGCTGAGGTAGACACAACTGCGATGGAACGCGCTCGTCCTTATTACAGACGACGAGCGTCTGCCCAAGGGATAAGTCAACGGTGATGTAGCTACGGGTGGACGCACAAAAGCGTTGCTGCAAGGACACCTTGAAGACATGGCGCGAAACCTGCAACCCCACCGACAGGCTTAGCAAAACCTCACTCAAGATCGACAGGCATGGTGTACTGCCATAAAGACTGAGCAAGGGGAATGAGGCTCAGAAGACTCAAGTTTTACGAACCAAAGGCACCAGCAACCAATTCCTGTCATCGTTTGCACATGATGAAAGGGATTTTCCGAAACAGAAGGGCTTCATTGGACAGTTCTGGACCCAATTTTATGTTACCACGACCCCGACCGCCACTGACACCACTAGCACACTGTTTGACCGTCGATTTTAACGAGGTCCACCGTGGGCCCCACAGTATTGTCACGGTAACTTGCGCAATATTTCGTTTATGGTGGTAGTAGTCGACGTGCGCTGCCTCCATCGCCTTTCCTTCCCTCACTTGGGCCCGTACACGACAAGAAGACCGGAAGCGGGAGAATGCGCAAGTGGCTGGTGAGGTCGAAAATGCTCCATAAGTGTGCCACCACACCTGCCTCGGATTGCACGGAGTTGGAATGCCATAGAAGCCATCTTAAGAAGGAACTATTACAGCCTGGCCCTCAGGTGACCTGGATTTTTTTCCAGAGTTCATACCAATTCACGGATTCGAAACCCTGTGTCAAGTCGAAAACAGTGAGATAATGGGTGACTTCTTTTTCATGAGTCTTCCTTTCCTTACACTTGACGGTTCACGAACGAGTATGGCTGTAGTTCCAGGGTTTTTCTGGAAAGAGGCCCTAATTCTGGTTTGTTTTTGGGCGACTGGTAAGAACGCAGGCAAATTACTTGTCTGCAGTGCTAACTTTTGAGGCTTTATGGTGAGTGTTGCAGACCCAAAAGTCTCTGCCTGTTTTTTGGAAGTGAACAATGGCAGCATCCTTAAAGTCTTGCGCGATTTGTCCTTCCCTCAATATCCCCTGAAAGAGCAAAGTGAGTTTATTCAGAAACTGGGAGTAGTCGCATTTTTTTAATTTCACCGTAATTTAGTCTGCGTCTGGAGCTTTTTCGCTGAATACTTGCTTTAGTGTCCTAACCATCTCTAGTCAGTCATTTTACACGTTTCTAGTCTACTGCATATGGGGGGTTGAGTGCGCCCCTAAAGTGCTCTGCAGAACGCTCCCCGGATCGCAGCTTCTCCGATAGTAGAGTTGTGCTGTCTAAGCTGAGAAACAGTAGTCGAGTTCTGACAGTCGTAGACGACCTTGACAGTCTTGGTGAAGTTATTAATCTCACTGCGATCTGTTCATCCTACGATTTATTCAGTCTCGCCAGCCAAAAATTCATTATGCATCCATCTCAGTCGGTTCTGCACCTATTTTCAGTCTCCTTAGCATGTCCTTTTTATCGACGTTATTGGTGTTTTTGGAATACGTCAGATGTAATCTGTTTTGGTCGGAGAGAAGACGCCACATTTCCTCATCTTTATTATCTGATCGGTCTTGACATTATCGGTGCGCGGATTTATGGGTGAACAGGGCAATGACGAACAGCATTATCCTTCTAATCCTCCTTTCATAGAACTGGCATTTGCTCCATATTAGTCGTCAGTATTTTAATCCGCATCTCATATTCTTTATAAAAGCAACTATCCTTTGGATACTAAACCTACTGCTAAGAAAGTGGAATAGAAACCCCGGGTAATGCAGATGGCCTTGCGCAAAACTTAACGTATGGCAAATGCTCTTGAATCCTTTATATAGATTTTTCTCCTTTCTTTAACCCTAACCTTGACTTGAACCCCAAGTTCCCTGGAAATTTGTGTGAGTTACCTGGAATAAGGTGGTTGGGGAGGTTTCTAGTCCCTTATATTGCGACCTATTTGTACACAAACACATTGTATGAACAGCTTAAGCAGCACGAGTGCACATGTTCTTTTTTTCAGTGCATACCCATCAGCTTGACATACAGATACTCGTATCGAATTCAAGTATTCGACACTAAATATGAGACGAGAAGGAAGCCGGAACTCACTCATATTTTTCTTGTCAGACGGCCTACCAAGACCAGCCAAGTTAGACCTAAGTAGGTGACCGAATTTAAGTGCTCTACATCAGCCCATACAAGCCTGATGGCTGTTCTTTTCTAGCTCCTTTACAAAAATGGCATTCTCAGTTAATAAATTATCCCAGTATCATGACCTAGATTTACAATCCTCCAACGACACCATTGAGGAGTTCAAACGCGCGCTTTCATGTTACAGTTTACTGTCTAAAAACTGTATTTTGTTTGCTTGTCATGGTGCGGCTCTAGTTGGGTAGGTTGAAAGGTAAACTTTAGGATACTGGAAGCCTGGTAAGCGGAATTTAAGTCAGGCGACTCTCAAACCAACCTACATACTAAGATGCCCGTCACCAGCTCGGCACCCAGGAGATGTCTGTCGGAAGATCAGGAGTTGGACATCCATAAGATTTCTTCTTTCCTTGCCTCGTACCTACAAAGATTCAAAGGAATGCAAGAACTAATCGCCCGATGAATACACCATGCTCCCTGTGGATCGATTGATTCCAATGCTTGCTTAGGACGGTGTATATTGCCTTTGGCGTGTAGGGGGTAGTAATAAGGGGGAGGGGAGGGCACCACACAGGTAGAATTAATTACAAGTGATTTGTCCATAGTTGTAGTAGTATTATTAGTAGTAGTAGTAGTAGTAGTAGTAGTAGTAGTAGTAGTTGTTGTACTAGAAGTAGTCGTAGTAGTAGTAGTATTATTATTAGTATTATTAGAAGTAGTATCAGAAGTAGTATTAGTGGTAGCATTATATGTCGTTGTAAAAGTAGGAGTAGTAGTATTATTAGTAGTAGTATTATATGTCGTTGTAGTAGAAGTAATAGTACTAGTTGTAGTATTAGTAGTACTAGTAGTAGAAGTAGTACTAGTAGTATTAGTAGTAGTCGTATTCCTTGTAGTAGGAGTATTAGAAGTAGTATAAGTAGTAGTCATAGTCTTTGTAGTAGTATTAGTAGTAGTAGTAGTATTATATGTCGCTGTAGTAGAAGTAGTAGGATTTGTAGTTGTAGTAGTAGTATTAGTAGTAGTCGTTGTCCTTTTAGTAGTAGAATTAGTAGTAGTAGTAGTAGTAGTAGTATATGTTGTTGTAGTATTAATAGTAGTTGTAGTAGTATTAGTAGTAATATTAGTCGTAGTAGTAGCATTAGTAGTAGTAGTAGTAGTAATATTATATGTCGTTGTAGTATTTTTTGTAGTAGTAGTAGTAGTAGTATAAGTAGCAGTATTATTCGTAGTTGTTGTTGTAGTAGTAGTAGTCGTAGTAGTAGTATTAGAAGTAGTAGTAATATTAGAAGTAGTATAAGAAGTAGTAGTAGTAGTAGTAGTAGCATTATATGTCGTTGTAAAAGTAGGAGTAGTAGTATTATTAGTAGTAGTATTATATGTCATTGTAGTAGAAGTAGTAGTACTAGTTGTAGTATTAGTAGTACTAGTAGTAGTACTAGTAGCATTAGTAGTAGTCGTAGTCCTTGTAGTAGTAGAAGTAGTATAAGTAGTAGTCATAGTCTTTGTAGTAGTAGTAGTAGTAGTAGTATTAGTATTATTATATTTCGTTGTAGTAGAAGTAGTAGGATTTGTAGTTATAGTAGTAGTATTAGTAGTAGTCGTTGTCCTTGTAGTAGTAGAATTAGTAGTAGTAGTAGTAGTAGTATATGTCGTTGTAGTATTAATAGTACTTGTAGCAGTAGTAGAAGTAGTAGTAGTAGTAGTAGTAGTAGTAGTAGTATTAGTAGTAATATTAGTCGTAGTAGTAGCATTAGTAGTAGTAGTAATATTATATGTCGTTGTAGTATTTGTAGTAGGAGTAGTAGTAGTATAAGTAGCAGTATTAGTCGTATTTGTAGTAGTAGTAGTAGTATTAGTAGTAGTAGTAGTGGTAGCAGTAGTATTAGTAGTAGTCGTAGTCCTTGTAGTAGTAGTATTAGTAGTAGTAGAAGTATTAGAAATAGTAGGAGTTGTAGTAGTAGTAGTAGTAGTAGTAGTAGTAGTAGTAGTAGTAGTAGTAGTAGTAGTAGTAGTAGTAGTAGTAGTAGTAGGGGGGTAGTAATAAGAGGTGGGCGATGGACCACACAGATATAATTAAGTCGTTCTATTTGTCTCGTACAAGTGGTGAATGCTCCTGTGGCCGCGTCTAACTGTACCCAACTCTCACCTGCGGTTCATCGAACCTGGGCTCTGCCCAGCGGCCACGCCCCGGGCAACCGTCACTACCGGTGGGCTAAACCAGGCGAGGGTTTCCACAAACCAGTATATATGACTCACGAAATTCCCCACTCCCCGTCATATCTCAAAATTCCTACGGTGAGTGCAACAGCAATCATGTAGGCGGCTCAGGCTAACTCCGGTCGCTCTGCCACTGAAAAACAATCATGGCAATAAGTGAAATTCGACAGCTGTCTGGGATGTCCAGACAGCCCTATTTAGGGACAGCGCTGCTTGCATCCTCGCGGAGGAAGGGGCTAGGTAGGGTGCCGTAAACAAATGCTGAGTACCACGTCTCCTGAAAACGTCCATGATTCGCAGATCAAAAAATAAGCGGTAGTAACACTACAGCGAACAACAATAGTCCCCGTCCCCCACGCCATTACTTCCGGGCTGCTCGAGTGAATCCGCTCACACTACCAGCCTGTAATGTTCGGGCCCTTTTAGACAATCAGAGGAGTAACCGGTCGGAATGGAGGACGGCGCTAGTCACTCTAAAACTGGCGCGTTACAAGGTGGACATTGCTGCTCTCAGCGAGACCCGATTCTCTGAAAAGGTTAGCTGGAGGAGGTGGGCGCCAGCTACACCTTCCTCTGGAGCGGCTGCCCAAAGGCAGAGCGACGCGACGCTGGTGTCGCCTTTACCATCTAGAACGACATCGTGGGACACTGCCCTGTATTCCGCATGGTATCAATAATCGCCTGATGAGCTTCTGCCTGCCTCTTTGGAGAGACAAGTTCACTCACATAATCAGCGCCGATGCCCCCCCCCCCAATGACGAGCTCCGATAATGCAAAGAGCAAATTCTACGAGGATATACGCGCGCTCCTGGCGACTGTGCCGAAGGGGGATAAGTTACTAGTCCTTGGTGACTTTAACGTCCGCCTTGGGACAGACGCTGCCACGTGGAGAGGAGTGCGGGGCCTCCCATGGTCTCGACGGCTTCAATGACAATGGTCTTCTCATCCTACGAACCTGTGCAGAGCACCGCCTGATCCTGACCAACACCTTTCGCCTCTCGATTCGGCAGAAGTTGACCTGGGTGCACCCCCGTTCGAGACACTGGAAACTGCTGGATTGTGTCCTCGTTCGACGGCGTAACCAACAGGACATGCTGGGGACAAAGGTGATCTCCGGTGCCAAGGGATGGATGGATCATCGCCTTGTCCTCTCCAAAATGAGGCTTCAAATGCAGCCACGCAGGAAATGCCAAGTTAAGCGACCACAAGTAAGTTGAATACTGTTTTGTTGAATGTGCCTGCTCACCATCTCAATTTCACCAACGAACTGGCCCAGCAGCTAGCCAACCTTCCACAAGTCCACGAGGATGCCTCCGTGGAGAACCACTGGTGCTAACTGCGGGAAACGGTCCAATCTAGCACCCTGGATGTCTTTGGCCGCGCACGTCGTCAACACCAGAACTGGTTCGATGACAACGACGCAGCCATCAACGCTCTGATCGCCAAGAAGAACCAGTTGCACAAAGCCTACTTCGAACGCTCTACCGCTGCCTTCTACCGAAGTCACCGCCTTGTACAGCAACGGCTGTGAGAGCTGCAGGACACCTGGATGACACGCAAGGCCGAGGAGATCCAAGAGGACACGGGCCACAACGAATGTAAGAACTTCTTTGCCACAACCAGGGCTGTCTACGAGACCCCCGTCAAAGGAGCCACCCCTTTTATCAGTGCTGACGGGACTACCCTGCTCAATGTAAAGTCTCAAATCCTGAAGCGCTGGGTTGATCACTTCCGAAGCGTTCTCAACCGGTCCTCCACCATGTCCGATGCCGCCATCGTCCGACTGCCCCAAGTGTAAACCAACACGGACCTCGATCACCTGACCTATCTCCAAGATACAATCAGGGCCGGGCAGCAATTCTCCGGTGGGAAAGCCCCTGGATCGGACGCGATCCCTGCTGATATTTGCAAGGATGGTGGCCCCAAACTGATGAAACAGGTCACCGCTCTTTCAGGCGATATGGTGCCAAGTACAAGTCCCACAAGATTTCAAGAACACCACAATAATCTATCTCTAAAAGAAGAAGGGGAACCACCAACTATGTGAAAACCACCGAGGAATATCGCTGCTCAACATTGCCGGGAAAATCTTCGTTCGCATTCTCCTTAATCGCCTCAAATGCCACCTGGAACAGGGGCTCCCTCCGGAAAGTCACCGTGGCACCGTCGATGTGACCTTCTCCACGCAACAGCTGCAGGAGAATGGACGAAGAGCTACTACCTAAACTACTCTTTTATGGAGATGTCACCACTGGTTCTCGTTGACAAGGGATCAAGTACGACGTTACAAGGACACCCCGAAGAGCTCGCTGAAGCAGTTTCAGATCGGCCCGGCGAACTGGGAGGACCTCGACCGGAACTGACCGACCTGGAGGAGGGCAGTGAAGACAGGGGCTACAATCTATGAAGCCAACTGGATCTCCACCGACAAGGCCAAAATGGCGGCACAAAAGTTACCAGCGTCCCGGACAACACCGCCAATGCCTAAGCCCTTCCAACGTGCCTGCGCTGTCAACGCACCTTCCGCGCGCGAATCGGCCTCCGCCCCTAACCCCACTCTCAAGGTCACTCCTGGCACCAATTCCCCAAATCCCAGTATCATAGGTACCACATCCCTGATGCCACACCACCACCAGCGATGGGGGCTCGGTCTTAACCTTTCCTCATTGCAACTGCACCTTCATTTCACGCATCGGCCTGGTCGGTCACTTTCGAATTCATTGCACAGAGACTGGTGAACAAGTGACTGGAGCACTAACCCACACCAGAGCTGGCCGCATCCATTGTCCTCACGCATTTACTCACCGCATGGGCCTATTCGGTAACATGCGCATCCATGACAGCGGAATTCACCACAATCTCGACACAACCGATACTCCATGCACACCCTCCGCTCCCGCCATTCTCACCGCAACTGCCACCCTCACTCCCACGGACAAACCCCAGCTCCCACCGATCTCTTCTGCCCACACTGCGCCCGCAGCTTCATTTCACGCATCGGCCTGATCGGTCACTTGCGAATTCATCGCACGGAGGCTGGTGAACCAGTGCTTGGGGCTCCGACATACCGTAGACGCGGCCGCCTCTACTGCTCCCGCACATTTACACGTCGCATGGGCCTATTAGGACACATGCGCCTCCACAAAAACCTGCAGTAAACCACCGGAGGCTAAGCCACATCAGCGCACACTACCTAATGCATAGACAACACCCTCACCTTCATTGAACCCGTGGCTTGAAAGGCTGCCGAATATGACGCTTACACCAGACCACGCCATCGGCCCAGTGTGTTGTATGGTGAGTGGCTGACCAGTGGACTATGAGTCAGAAGACAATGGCAGATGCAAACCTCAACCACTAAAAATACGTGGAACGATTGGATGCGAGAGACCTATCTCGCACTGAGCGACCCATTGCCTCGGATATCTGGCTTAGCGCAGCAAATAGACTAAGGCAGACATGGAAACCGTCCAGACCGGCTTTTACATAACACAAACTAGCGACCACCGCCCCACTGCACCCCAACACCGGCGCTCCAATGAACCGGAAAACATGAGCAGCAAAACACCTACATGTCATAAAAGCGCAGACTATGCTAATATTAAGGAATAAAGACACGTCGCCAATGTCCATTATATACAAATGCATAAACATCAAAGAACGTAAAAGAGAGCAAAAGGAGATATCGAGTAGATGGCGGCAAACGAACTAGTCCACCTCCTCCATGCCCGCAGCATCGTCACCAGCCTCCGCAGGAGCCACATCTGCCGCCGCAGACGCCGACTCCATCTTCTCATCACCCTCGTCTTCAATCTGCAGACACATGCTGATCAGCTCGTGGATCTTGTTCGCGTGCGCCCGCGGGTCATCCAACGTAAAGCCAGACGCCAACAGAGCAGTACTGAAGAGCATGTTGATGAGGTCTTTGCAGATCTTCTGGTTCTCACCCTGCGTATCAGCCAACATCTCCTTCAATTTCTTTATTATGTTGTGCTCCGGGATTCAGCTCCAAGTGCTTCTTCGCCGCCATGTAGCCCATCGTACTCGAGTCCCTCAGCGCCTGCGCCTTCATTATCCTCTCCATGTTCGCCGACCAACCGAAAGTCGACGTCACGATGCAGCATGGGGACGTCAGCAGTCGGTTGGAGATGGTCACCTTCTCAACCTTGCCCGACAAGATCTCCTTTGATCTTTGTGCAGGTCGGCTCAAACTCCGTCTTCAGTTCCTCAAACTTCTTCTTCGACTCCTCGTCCTCCGGCAACTCGAGACCCTCCTTCGTCACGCACACCAACTTCTTACCATCGTACTCACGAAGCTGTGTCACTGCGTATTCGTCTATCGGATCAAGCATGTACAGCACCTCTAGACCGCGCTTCTTCAGCACCTCCGTGAAGGCCGAATTGGCAACAGCCTCCTTGCTCTCGCCCGTTATATAGTAGATGTCCTTCTGATTCTCCTTCATCCGAGACACGTAGTCCTTCAGGCTCGTCATCTCATCACCACTGGAGGAGGAGAAATACCTCAGGAACTCGGACAACTTCTTCCTATTCGTGCTGTCCTCGTGGATCCCCAGCTTGATGTTCTTCGAGAACTGCTCATAGAACTTCTTGTAGTTCTCCGCATCCTCCGTCAACTCCTCGATCAGTTCCAAACATTTCTTCACCAGATTCTTACGGATCACCTTCAGGATTTTGTTCTGCTGCAGCATCTCTCTGCTAATGTTCAACGGAAGATCCTCCGAATCCACAACACCTCGGATGAAGTTCAGATACTCGGGTATCAGATCTTCACAGTTGTCCATGATGAACACACGGCGCACATACAGCTTAATGTTGTTGCGCTTCTTACGGTTCTCAAAGAGGTCGAAAGGTGCCCGCTTCGGTACGAAGAGCAGGGCACGGAACTCCAGCTGACCCTCCACAGAGAAGTGCTTCACTGCCAGATGGTCCTCCCAGTCATTGCTTAGCTGCTTGTAAAATTCACCATACTCCTCCTGCGTTATGTCATCCGGATTCCTCGTCCACAGTGGCTTCGTCTTATTCAACTCCTCCTCATCCATATACTTCTCCTTTATCTGCTTCTTCTTTCTTTTCTTCTTCTTATCCTTCGCCTCCTTGTTGTCACCCTCCTCCTCTGAATCCTCCTCATCATCAATATCTTCTACCTTCGGTTTCTCTTCCTCACCCTCAGCCTTCTCACCCTCCTCCTTCTTCTCCTCCTCCACCATCTCCTCGTCGTCAGACACATCCTTCGTTCGCTCCTTTCTCCACTATCAGCTTTATCGGATAGCCAATGAACTGAGAGTGTTTCTTTATGATATCACGGATCCTCCTATCCTCCAGGTACTCCGTCTGATCTTTCCTTCACGTGAAGAACTATCTTCGTCCCCCGACCAATCGGATCTTCCTCCATCTGTCGAATCGTGAAGGAACCACCGGCAGACGACTCCCACAGGTACTGCGCATCATCATTGTGCTTTTGAAATCACCTGCACCTTTGTCTGCCACCAGGTAGGCCGAGTAGAAGCCCACACCGAACTGGCCAATCATCGAAATATCAGCTCCCGCCGACAGAGCCTCCATGAAGGCCTTGGTGCCAGATCGAGCAATCGTGCCCAAATTGTTAATTAGGGTCAGCCTTCGTCATGCCAATGCCGCTGTCAATGATGGTCAGCGTATTGTCAGCCTTGTTGGGGATGACCTTGATGCACAGCTCCTTGTTCAGTGTCCAACACTTTCGGGGTTAGTGAGACTCTCGTAGCGAATCTTGTCGAGGGCATCACTGCAATTGGAAATCAGTTCTCGCAGGAAGATCTCCTTGTTGGAGTAGAAAGTGTTGATGATAAGACTCATAAGCTGAGCGATCTCAGCCTGGAAGGCGA